>OVBI01003174.1:0-14071 GCA_900406495.1 Sisymbrium altissimum
CAGAACTTTTGGGACCTAATTATCGAATTCACTTTCCGAAATACATTGTGTGAAATCTCGTTCCCACACACAACGGTCCAATGGAACACGTTTGAATTCAACTACTTCTTCAATGGTGACAATCCAATCCAAAAGTTCCTCTGCTGTTGAACCACCATGAAACTCGGGAAGTTCAGATTTAAATCCCTGTTCCCATCGTTCATCGGATCCAGGAAAATCAACAGGGTGTTGAATCTGAGCTGCGAATGGATTTTCCTCGTCATCGTGGTCTTCGTTGTCTTCATCAACGGTGTTTGTCGGAGGAGGTGTGCGTTGCCCAGCAATTGTCTGTATTGCCAACGTGAGCTGAAGCATATGTTCCTGAAGACGTTCCAGAGTTTGACGTGTGAGCTCTGCTTCCGTTGGTTGTTGATCACGACGTGGTCTTGCCATGTTGATTGGTTTAGGTTTTGCTCTGATACCAACCTGACGTAACGTCTGTAACGGTTTTGTAGCTCGATCAAGAGATTTGATGAAAATCTCGTGAGACCTACTCGCTCAACTAAGAGATTGGAGTAATTTCTTAGGACCGACTTCTTGGTTGACGAAGTTAATCAAAATCAAACAAGGTTAAGAGAAAAACTCTTTTGTTTATTAATTATCTCAAAAAGCTGTCTGTTACAAAGAAGAGTCGAAGCCTTATATAGGCGAGAGGTTTAACAATAAAAAGGAAAGAGCAATGCTTAAAGGAAAAGGACTTAAAACCGACAAAGACAAAAATAAGAAAGAGTTGAAATAAGGAAAGTTGTTAAATTGGTTGAGGCGGTGCTGCATCAAACACACTTTAAATGGTTCTGAGAAAGCAAGTATAGAAGAGGAAAAGTCTAGGAACGAACTAAGTAAGAAGAAATATAAAAAAGTGACTTTCAAGGAAAATCTAATAGAAGGTCCTACTTTATCAACACCAGAAGCTGCCCGCTCATCAGCTCAAAGTGGAGATTCTTCAACAACAGAATCAGATGATTAAGAAGACAGTAGCTGTGGGAACCAAAATTCACTTTAATGTATTTGTGGAAAGTTGTTAATGCCATGATCCGAGAATTTTGAGAGAAAAAACGAAAGTAAGAGAAAGATCGAGAAAAAGGAAACTAGGGCAAGAATGAGAAAAGAAACAAGAAATCGAAAAAAGAAATATTGCTAATTTTATTGCTAGATGCGTAATGAGGTATTTAAGATGTGTCAGATTGTGTTATAAGAGTAAAAATCGATCTATATTTATACTAGACAATTTTAAGTCCTAATCAGCCAAAGTTTCAATGTGCGACTTGTGTCTTTTCCTTTTTCCCACCGGCTTTCCATTAAATCCTCGAGAATCTTCTAGAATCTTTGGTAGGTCGGTTTAGGCTTTAGGTCGGTCTTTCCATCAGCTCAGCCCAATTTTCTTCTTTTGCCTTCTGGTTTAGCGGTTTCCTCGGTTTATTAAAACTTTTACGAAAACATTGATAAGTTCGCATGAAGCTCCTGAAGACGAAGAAAGGAGCAGGATTGGACAGGATGCAGAATGTCGTCCAGCTCGGTATTCCTTGGTGACAAGAAATGCTGAGCTGGATATCCCTTTCCACCAGCTCGGTATTTAGTACTGGATGAGATCCTCCGACAGCTTGTTGAAACTGCTCAGCGCGGCATTTTGGAAGGAGGAAGTCAGCTCGGCATTTTAGAGAGGAGAAAATGCCGACCTGACTGCTTAGCACCATCTAGCTCAGCATCCTGCAAGAAGAAGATGCCATGCTTCTCGTCCGTTGCTGTCCAACTGGGTATTTTGGCACCAATCGGACATGATAAAGCAACCAGCTCGGCATTTTCTGGGAGGCATCCAGCTAGACATTTCTTACTGACTAAAATGCCGATATGAGCACCCTTAATGCTGAGCTGACAGCATTTTGTTCGAAGAATCCCGACTTTTATCGGTTTTTCGGACAAACCGCTGGGAAAAAAGGATGATCAGCTGGACATTTAGGAGAATGTCAGCCAGCTCGGCATTTCTGGCTGAAAAGAATGCCAAGCTGGTCAGCTCACTACTAAATGCCGAGCTGACAACATTCTGCTCGAAGAATCGCGACTTTTATCGGTTTTTCGGACAAACCGGTCGGAAAACAGGATAATCAGCTGGCCATTCGGGAGAATGTCAGCCAGCTCGGTATTTCCGGATGGACAGAATGCCGAGATGGTCATATCACTCCTAAATGCCGAGCTGCCAGCATTATGCTCCAAGAATCGTGACTTTTATCAGTTTTTCTAGAAAAACTGCTCGGAAAACAGAACGATCAGCTGGACATTCAGGAGAATGTCAGTCAGCTCGGAATTTCTGGCTGGATAGAATGTGGAGCAAGTCAACTCACTCCCAAATACCAAGCTGATAGCATTATGCTCGAAGAATCACGACTTTTATCGGTTTTTCGGCCGAACCGCTCGGAAAACAGGATGATCAGCTGGGCATTCAGGAGAGTGTTAGCCAGCTCGGCATTTCTGGGTGGACAGAATGCCGAGCTGACAGCATTCTGCTCGAGGAATCGTGACATTTATTGGGTTTTTGGGAAAATCATACGAAAATTGGCTTTTCGTATTCTTTTCGCGAAGTTATCAACAAAATAGTTCGAGCAATGTTATTTTCCGAATATCGATCTTCTTTTTCGAGAATGTCAAAATACGGAAAACTTTTTTGATATTTGAACATTTTAATCGTGAATTCCGGAAGTGCGGGTTTTGATCCCAACAGTAACTCAAGTGAAGAAGAAAAACACTTCAGAAGAAGAACCATAACTTAAAGATTGGATACTTGCAAGAGATAGAGGCCGGAGAGAAATCAAACCACCATCAAGGTATGAGAATGGAAATTATGTAGCTTATGTCTTAGCTACAGCAGAAGAGCTTGACATAGAAGAACCGAGAACGTTTGAAGAAGTTATGACAAGCAAGAAAAAGAAGTATTGGAAGAATGCAGCAGAGAAAGAAATGGATTCTCTATCAAAGAATTAAATGTGGGTACTGATTGAAAAGCCTGAGAAGGTAAAGGTGGTTGGCTGCAAACATATCTTCAAGTTGAAACCAGGGATACCAGGAGTTGAAAAGCAAAGGCATAAAGCCAGATTGGTAGCACAAGGTTTTTAAGAAAGAAGGAATCAATTACCATGAAGTGTTCTCACCAGTGGTAAAACATGTATCAATTCAGTTGTTGTTATATTTGGTGGTTGACAAGGATGAAGGATTATGAGTTGGAGTAGATAAGTGTTAAAACCGCTTTTCTTCATGGAAATTTAGAATAAAGGATTCTAATGAGCAAGCCCAAAGGTTTTATCAAAAAAGGAGATGAAAACAAAGTCTGTTTGGTGAAGAAGTCTTTATCGGATTGAAACAATCACCAAGACAATGAAATCTCAGATTTGACTCTTTCATGAAAAGTAAACAGTTTGAAAGGAGCAAGGAGGATCCATATGTTTACATGAGGAACATTTTTACACAGATCAAGCAATTTATTTGCTATTTTATGTTGATGATATGCTCATAGCCTCGAGAGATTTGGAAGAAATCAGAAAAGTCAAGAGAGCTTGAATAGAGAGTTTGAAATGAAAGATTTAGGAAAAACTTTAAAGATATGGGGAATAGACATTACTAGAGATAGATCCAAGGGAACTCTAATTCTATCACAAGAAAGTTACTTGTAAAAGGTTTTGGAAACCTTCATAATGTCTGAAGCTAAGGCAATGGTTATACCAACGACATCTCAATTCAAGCTACGGAGATTGACTTTAGAGCAAAAGAAAGAAGAAGAAAGGTACATGGAAGACATTCCTTACACAAGCGCAGTTAGAAATCTCATGTATTCTACGGTCGGCTCAAGACCTGACTTGGCTTATGCAGTAGCCTTATAAGCCGGTTTATGTCAGAACCAGGAAGAGAACATTCGTCTGCAGTGAAGTGGGTATTAAAATACCTAAAGGGAGCTACTAAGAAGAGTCTTACATTCACGAAACATTCAAATTTAGAATTCAGTATTGAAGGGTTTAGTGATTCAGATTATGCAATTGACCTGGATAAAAAAAAGTACGGGATTTGGGTTTAAAGTTTAAGGAAACACAGTTTGCTGGAAATCAAGTCTACAATCAGTGGTGGCCCTTTCAACAATAGAAACTGAATATATGGCACTTACAACAGCAGAAAAAAGCCCTATGGCTAAAGAGATTGTGTGAAGAGATGTGATTTGTTCAGAAAGGTGTTATAATTCACTGTGATTCACAAAGTGATATAGTCCTACCAAAGAATGGTGTTTATCATGAAAGAACAATGCATATCAACACTAAATACCATTTCATCAAAGATACAATCACATATGGCAATGTCATTCTATCTAAAATTCACACAATCAAGAATCCAGCAGATTTCTTAACTAAGGCCTTACCTCTGCAAAAGTCTGATCTCTGCTGTGATCTCCTCAACGTCATCTGAGGGATGACTTCTCTACATGTAACTTCATTATCCAAGGCTTAGTCTCACAAAAGAAAATAAGAAGTAAGATTTAGTTTCCACTTACTTCTTATCATGGATAATGAATACTCAAAACTAGGAGAAGAAAATGTTATATGTGAGAATAAAAAAGACGAGACTAAGAAGGCCATGTTCGTTTGGTGAGTTGAACACGTTATCTGGATGTATATGCATATTGATGTTCATTTGGTATTAATTTAGACCATGAACTAAAATCAGTATCTAGATGCGTTTCCAAAACTCATTGAAAAAAATAAGAATTTTTGGATGAATTAATTTTGTCCATCTAGCTACACTAAACTCATTCAAAACTAATAAAAGTATAATATCCTTATTGATCAATAGTTTTATCTTTTAAATAGTAAAAATAATTTTACTTTTCAAAAATCATAAAATCTCAGTCCCCGCAAAGACCATAAAATCTCATTTCCCCGTCGAACCCGTAAAATCTCGTTTTCCCGCCAAAACCAAAAATCTCGTTTTCTCACTAAAACCGTCAAACCTTGTTTTCCTGCCAAAATCGTAAAATCTCGTTTTCCTGCCAAAATCGTAAAATCTCGTTTTCCCACCAAACCTGAAAAATCTTGTTTTCCCACCAAAACCGTAAAATCTTGTTTTCCCACCAAAATAGTAAAATCTCGTTTTTTCGCTACTGTAAAATCTCATTTTCCATCAAAACCAACCGTAAAATCTCATTTTCCTACCAAACCATAAATCTTGTTTCCCTTCAAAAACCATAAATTCTCTATTTAAATGTAAGTATTATACGAGAAAAATGATATTGCCTAATGAAGAGTTGGAGGTGATTGCATTCAAGATAATATATGAACAGAAGAAAAGAAAACTAAGTAAAACTAAGTCAAAGTTTTAATGATTAAAATAAGAAAAGAAGCAATGTTGTATCAAGTTTTTATATTATTCTTTTTTTATGTTACCAATATTATTTTAGGCGTGTTTAAGAAAAGATATTTAAAAAGAAATATATATGAACAAAATTAAGAAAAAAAACTAAGTAAAACTAAGTCAAAGTTTTTGTGATAAAAAATAAGAAAGTTTTAATGTTATTTTCTCCTTTTTATGTTACCAATATCATTTTAGGCGTATTTAAGAAGATATATTTGAGAAAATGATAGAAAAGACAGTTAAAAAGAGACAAGTAAATAAATAGTTTTATATTTCATGATATAGTTTTACGTAGCTATAAATAAATTTTGATATGATCGTAGGACCATGATGAAAAAAGTAGAAAAATGCAACCATTAATAAATGGCTGTCGTTTCAAATTCTCTCACCTCTCATCATTATTCACACTTAATGACGCTGTTTAAAATTTATTTATATCAGTCATCGCTCTCTCTTTTCCTTAATCTTCTTAATACGTTTCTCAACACAAACCCCAAAAAATCTCTTTCTCTAAAATCTCATCTTCGGAAACAAATAATGGTTCTCGAAACCTCTCTTGTTTCTTCGCCAGAGGATTTGCTTCTTAAAATTCCCCATCAAGTCTCTAAAAACTCGATACAAGATCTCTTAAATTTAAAAGCAACTTAGAGGGATCTAAAACGTATATGTGAAAATTCTTCTATTTATCAAGCGTCTAATATTTTTTTTTGGCGTTTTCTGGGTTTGATATAGTTGGGACAGAAGTGTCGCAACTTGATGGCCATATGTTATCGCCACCAAAATCCAACAGCCATGTTTATAAAGGGTTTTCAATATTTCTTTCATTATGATATTCCAAAGGAGGGTGCCAAGTTGATGACTCATGCGGCTGCTGCAGCTGATCCCTTAGCCCTTTACACATGGACCATGCTGATGAAGTTATGCTGCAATAGGGATGATATTTTATAATGTTTGTTTTCCCGAAAGTCTTTCCAAGAAGTATGAAATTCTTACTTCTCAGATGACTAGGGCTGCCCCATTTAACTCCCTTCTATTTAAGAAATAAAAGGGGTGTTTCATTCCTCAGAAATGACCACATATTTTTCATGCACCTGTACTCGCAACAATCCTTCCAGGGGTTAGTTCAGTGTAAGTGAAGAGAAAATTGCAAAAATGTGCGACGACTGTTTATGTGTAATGGGACCCCAACTACCGTTTGGATAAGGAGAACTAGAGGTGAGTGGAGTACATTGACGCAGTGGCTGATGCGGACTACGACATCTCGAAATGTTGTCCATGCGGCGAAAGAATCATCTATAAGATCTCTGATTCCTTAACCCAACTCACCACTTAACAGCTACTGTTTAACTGCAAGGTGTATGAGGTAAGCCAAAGTATACAGGCTTATTAATTAGCTGCTTAATTGATTAAGGAACATTTTTGGAGTCTTAACATTTCGACTCATATTATGATATTTTTGGTACAAAATGTGGCCTACACTTCTTGAAACCTTGGATTCACGGTGTTGAAGAGGAGTTGGAAAATTACACACTAAGATTTGCGAGGTTTCACATTGATTTGGAGAATTTACTACCATCCGCTATGAGGTGAAGAAAATGGGTCAAAAATGCAGAGCTGAAAGCGATAGTTGCGGGTACTATGAAGAGTACTCATGTGGTGGGGTCGTTCTCTGTGGATAAAGGTAAATGAAAGGAGTAATAAGGTTTTAAAAATTTGTTGGAACTTATTTAGTAATCTATTTTTTCATATGTTGTTATTTCCTTTGAACATATGGGTTGTTTGAACTTGTTTTAACCTGTGTTATCTTGTTATTGAACTTATATAGTAATTACCTAAGTTGAGCTTATTTATATATTTGTGTTTAGTGTGTGAAGATGGATACAATTTGAGAAAATTATTTTACCAAATCTAAGATAACTGGTAAAACTAAGATAACTACGTAAAACTGAAGAAAAAAAATAATGAATTGAATTGAGTTAACCTACTAAGAGTAATTGAATGGTCGGAGGAGATGAACTAGTTGTAGGTCTGTTTGAGGTCCAATCCATTTCGGTCCATGTTATTCATATAATTAGTAAAACTAAGATAACTACGGAAACAAAAAATATGAATGAATTGAATTGAGTTAACCCACTAAGCATAAATGAACGGTTGGAGAATATGAAATAGTTGTAGGCCTATTTGTGGCCCAGATTATTTTGGCCCTTGTGTTATTCATATACTTATTAATTCTAAGATAACTACCTAAAACTGGAAATAATTGAATGAATTTAATTGAGTTAACCCACTAAGAGTAACTAAAATGACGAAGAAGATGAAATAGTTATAGACTTGTTTGAGGCCCAGTCTTTTTCGGCCCATGTTATTCATATAATTAGTAAAACTAAGATAGCTACGTAAAACTACAAATAATTGAATGAAATAAATGAGTTAACCCACTAGAAGTAATTGAATGGAATGAGAAGATGAAATAGTTGTATGCATGTTTGAGGCCCAATCCATTTCGACTATTCGTATAATTAGTAAAAGTAAGATAACTACATAAACTAGAAATAACTGAATGAATTAAATTAAGTTAATCTACTAAGAATAATTGAATGGAAAGAGAAGATAAAATAGTTGTAGGCCTGTTTGACGTTCAATCCATTTTTGGCCGTGTTATTCATATAGTTAATAAAACTAAGATAATTACATAAATTTGTAAATAATACCTATAGATTAATAATACAACATATTTTTTGTAGTTTACAAATAAAATACTAGAATCTCTAAATAACCACCATTGAAATCTTTGTCATGGCTGTCTTTTATTTTTCGTCTCCTTTCCCCAAGATGAGAACTTTTTTGTTTTCTTTCTTCCACTTTTCGAGGTGAGCCGGTTTGGAGGTATTATCTGCAATTCTTTTATGTAATCTGGAACGTCCCATTCAGACCTATCCGTCACTACATAAATTGTCTTCTAATAAGCCATTGCCAACAGTTCAATCCAGTAATATTTTGAACACAAGTCATGTTCTTGTAGATCACGATCTCCTCTATCATCACGAGCTAATTCTTTTGTGAAAGCGGCTAATTTGTGCAGACAATAATACCTTTCAATATCAAACACCCTGCAGGTGTTTTAGGATCAAAACCCACATTTCCAAAATTAACAGCTAAAATGTTAAAATATCGGGGCAAAACTTCCATATTTAGATATTTAAGGGAAACGAACGATATTTGGAAAATAGTTTATGTTTTAATTTTTTTTGATAACTTTGCGGAAAATATACAAAAACTATTTTTCGCACCTATTTTCCGATAAACTGATAAAAATCATGATTCTTCGAACTTTTCGTATTAAGAGCTGATTATATCAAAACCAAGCCAATGGACCGGGAAGCATTCAAAGAGGAAGGCGATCGATTGGACTGGTTCGGCCGTTTAGTACGAACCGAGGGACTCCGCCATCCAGCATAGACAAACCACCTCAGCCATCCAGCACGGACTGACTGGCCGGCCGTCCAGCATAGACTAACCGGCTCGGCCGTCCAGCATGGACCGACCGGTTTGGCCGTCTAGCATGGACCGACAGGCTCGGCCATGTGGACTGATGTATTGTGCCGTGCCAGATGGAACCGTCTCCCGCGTGCCCATGCCGAGCTGGACGAACTCCCACCAAGACATGCGTCCTGGACACGTGTTTGTACGCCGAGCCAGACATGTTCCTCGGCCCTGGAGCAACCCCGTCCTGACCAGCACGGTCGGCTTGGCCGTCTCGTCCTCCCTTCCTCTTGATGCCGAGCCGGTCGAAGCGTCCTACCTCACAAGAACATCCTGATGCCAGAAGGAAGGTACCAAAAGCTTTCTTACTTGGAACAACGAAAAATGCCAAGTTTTTAACTTCAAGAATCATCTGCTCGGTGGAGCCTAACCGATTCGAAAAACTTTGAGGATTGGATTCAATCTGGAAAGGAAACTTTTCCGATATCCCTAGGGCAACCCGAGAAATCCTCTGAAGGAATTATCAACACAATCATCGAATGCTCCCAATTCTTCAGCGTTACGGTGGCTTCAAACAAAGCTTCTCAGTGCAAAGCGAGAACATACATCGATCGGTCGGAATTAAAGAAGAAAAACCAAGGAAGCAATTTTCTTTGAGAAATCGGAGGCATATGGGATCGTCTAATCCCCATGACAATCCGCAAGTGATCGAACTCATGATAGCCAATCATGATGTATCCAGAGTACTTATCAATATCGGGAGTATGGTAAAGGTTATCTGTAGAGAAACCCTTAATAGGATGCATACAAATTTGTACGAGCTAGTAGACGAATCTAGGCCATTGATCCAAGGAAGAATCGCTCTCCCAGTTTCTACGGCCGGAGATACCACCATGTTGATATTCTATATTGGCGATCACCCTATAATCTATAACACTGTAATGGGAACCCCCTGATTTAACACCATAAATGCCGTTCCATCAACCTACCACTTCTGTCTTAACTTTCCGACACCTAATGGAACCAAAACGATTTGGAGAGAATGTGCTTGTTTCTTGATAAAACATAAGCTATGGAATCTCGTAACCGACAAGAAATCAATGGAGAAAGGAATACAAAAAGTAGAAATCGAACTCTCAAAGCTCTTCCACTAGCTGCAACTGGAAGACGCAAATGATCAAAAAGACGATAGCCCATACGAACCAGTAATCTTAGTTTGCATCGACGATTTCCATCCAGAAAGATGCGTTGAAATCGGTGCAAACCTTAAGGAGCCAATCAAACCCAAACTAATCGCTCTACTTTAGAAAAACGTGAACACTTTTGCTTGGGCAATAGAGGACATGCCATGAATCGACATCACCACCGCCTGCCATGAGTTCAATGTTGATCCAACCTTTAAGCCGATCAAACAGAAAAGGTGAAAGCTCGGACTAGAAAGAGCAAATGCAGTCAACGACAAAGTCGAAAGACTCCTAAAGGTGGGATGGATCACCGATGTATGACATCCCGGTTGGCTTGCCAATCCGGTAGTCGTCAAGAAGAATCGGAAGTGGAGAGTCTGCGCGGATTTAACAGGCCTCAACAAGGCCTGTCCCAAATACAGTTTCCTGCTTCCGTAGATCGACATGGTAGTCGAGACAACAGCCAATATCAAGCTTCTCTCATTCATGGACACCTTCTCAGGTTACAATCAGATCACCATGAACCCATATGACCGAGAAAAGACAGCATTCATCACAGACCGCTGAACGTATTGCTACAAAGTGATACCTTGGGCTGAAGAATGCTGGTGCCCATATTAACGCTTGGTGAACAAGATATTCATTGATCAGCTAAGATATACCATATACGTCTATATAAACGACATGATTGTAAAATCCCTAGAAGAAGAAGATCACGTAAAACACTTATCGGATTGTTTCGACTATTTGAAGAAACATGGCATGAAACTAAATTTCCCAAAGTGTAGATTTGCGGTCGCTTCGGAAAAATTTCTTAGTTACTTGGTAGTGCTCCTGGGAATCGAGGCTAATCCAAAACAGACTAACGCATTAATCAACACGGCTCCCCCAAGAACGAAAAGGGAAGTCTGGAGGCTTACATGACACGTAGCAACAGTCAATCTTTTCATGTCTTGATCAACATACAAGTGCATCCCTTTCTACGATATGCTGAGAGGGAGCAAGAAGTTTGATTGGACAGAGAAATATGAGCAAACTTTCCTAGACATCAAAGCTTACCTAATAAACCCACCAATGCTTACTAAGCCGGTAGTTGGAGAACCGTTTTTCCTCCACATGGCTGTCTCGCTGACAGCAGTCAACAGAGTTCTAATTCGGGAAGAGAGAGGCAAACAAAGGCCAGTATTCTAAGTAAGCCAAACTCTGACCGATGCCGAAACTCGCAAATGGAAAAACTGGCATTATCAGTAGTCACATCTTCTCAGAAACTCAGACCCTATTTCCAATCACACATCATTATCGTCCTGGCCACCTTCCCGCTCAGCTCTGTCTTGTATAGCCCAAGTCTCTCAGGATGTTTCGTCAAATTGGCAGTGGAGCTGAGTGAGTACGCTCTATAATACCGATCAAGAACCTGCGCAAAGTTGCAAGTCCTTGCCAACTTTCTAATTAAACTTCCTCCATGAGGAAGTAAAGAAACATCAGAGAACATCATTTGGATCCTTCACATTGACAGATCGTCTTCAAAACAAGGATCTGGAATTGGGGTCCGTCAGACTTCGCCGATGGGAAAAATCATAGATCAATCCTTCCGACTAAATTTTCTAGCATCCAACAATGAGGCCTATTACAAGGCCCAAATTGCTGGGCTAAGACTTGCCCACATAATCAAGGTGGAAAATATCCATGCCTTTTGCGATTCTCAACTGGTTGTAAACTAATTCAGGAGAGAATACGAAACCAGAGATGAAAGGATGTAGGCTTATCTAAAGATAATCCAAAATCTCGCAAAGAAATTCAAAGAACTCGGACTCACAAGGATCCCCCGAGGCAAGAATACATCTGCCGATGCCCCAGCGGCCTTGGTATCAATCTCAGCCCAGGAGAAAACATGAATATTTCGGTAGAGTACATAGAACATCCAAGCATTAGACCATCAGATATAATCTCGCTTATCTATCCAAATAAACAGGATCCCAAAGAAGAAAGTCTCGGAGATTCCATGGAAGAAGACGAACTAGAAGCAGCTCCAAGCATGCATGTTAACCCACAAACCGAAAAAGGAGAATACGGGTGTGATCAAGAATGGATGGGGAAGATACGCCTTTACATCATCGACGGAGAAGTCCCTACCGACAAGTGAGAGCACATGCAGCATCCAAACTAAGAGCACATGCAGCACGCTTTTTCCTCTTGGATTGAAATCTCCTTTTTATGACCTGCGTGGGAGGGAAAGAAGCTCTCATAATCATGCAAGAAGTTCACAGCGGATCGTGTGGAAAACCACTCCAGAGGAAGGGCACTCACCAAGATGAAAAGGAATGAATACTTCTTGCCAACAATGATCAAAGGTTGCAAGAAATTCCTAAGGAAATGCGAGCAATGTCAGCACCACACTCCAACATTATGTTAACCAGCTAAAATTCTCTTGTCGATATCATCGCCATACCCATTCATGGTCAATGGATATCATCGGTCAAATGTAGAAGTCCAAGCAAAAGCGGTACATGCTCGTCCTACAAGATTATTTTTCCAAATAGATCGAAGTAGACTCCTATACTAGCATCAAGGATGCAAAAGTAGCATTTTATCTGGAAAAACATCATTTGCAGGCATGGAGTTCCATATAAAATTTTCACCAACAATGGTTTGCAGTTTATCTCAAATCGCTTCGTAGGATTCTGCGAAAAGTGGAAAATTCATCTGAGTTTCTGAACTCTGAGGTAGCCAGAAGGCAATAGCCAAAAAGAAGCAACCAACAAAACAATCCTCGATGGGTTGAAGAAGAGGATGGATGAAGAAAAGACGTTGGGCTTCTGAGCTTGAAGGCACGCTATGGTCACACAGGACTACACCTAGAAAAGCAATAGGAGAGACTCCCTTCACATTGGTGTATGCAATAGAGTGTGTAATTCCCCAGAAGTAAAATTTTCCGGAGTACGCCGAAGGTTCCTCCCCGAAAGGGAAGAGATTAATCATGCAATGCTTCTGGATGAACTTGATCTTATAAACGAAAGGCGAGACCAAGCATTGATCCAAATGCAGAGTTATCAGCAAACAACTGCCAAGTACTACAACTCAAAAGCTTAGAATCAAAGATTCAAAGAAGGCAATCTCATCCTAGGCAAAGTCTTCGAAAACACCCAGGAAAAGAACGGTGGAAAGCTAGGCGCAAACTAGGAAAGACCCTACAAGATCACTAAAGTTGTTACTCGAGGAGCATACAAACTCGCATACAATGATGATTCACCAGTCATTCGAAACTAGAATGTGGGAACCGAAATTCACCTTAATGTATTTATGGAAAGTTGTTAATGTGAGGAATCAAGAATCTTGGGAGAAAACAAAAAGTAAAGAGAAATATCGAAAAAGGAAAGTAAGGCAAAGCTGAAAAAGGAAATAAGAAATTAAAAAGAGAATATTGCTGATTTTATTGCTAAGTGCTTAATGAGATGTTCAAGATATTCGAGATGTCTTACAAGAGTCAAAAATCGATCTATATTTATACCAGACAACCTAAGTCCTAAACAACCAAAGTTTCAATGTGGGAGCTTGTGTCTTTTTCTTTTTTCCACCGTCTTTCCATTTAATCCTCGAGAATCTTCCAGAATCTTTGGTAGGTTGGTTTGATCTTCAGGTCGGCCCTTCCACCAGCTCGGCCCAATCTTTCGTCCTTCATTTATCCACCTTAGAAATTTTCCTTGATTTATTTTAAGTTATCGTTTCATAGTTTTTCGATAGATAAAAACCTTACGATGTTCAGAAAACATCGGTAAGTTCGCGGGAAGCTCCCGAAGATGAAGAATGAAGCAAGATTAGACACAATCTAAGATGTCGTCCAGCTTGGCATTCATTGGTGATGGAAAATGTCGAGCTGGTCACTCCTTCCGCCATTGTGCATCCAGCTCGGCATTTGGTACTGAGGGGGATTGTAACACCCGTGAACCAGACAGTTTGGGTCGACGGATTCAGGTCGGGAG
>OVBI01003175.1:0-14056 GCA_900406495.1 Sisymbrium altissimum
TAATTATTAATTTATAGAAAATATGTTTTTAATCTATAATTTTTTCTATTTGTTTTTTTTTTTAAATAATGTTATTCTAAGAAATATAAATGAAATTACTAATAAAAATTACATATACAAACTTAAAGTTATAAATAAAATATTATTTATCACATTAAAATATATTTTAATAATATATATTAAGTATTCATTTAAAATTGATGTAAATTCATAAGTTTAAAATGTAAAAAATAATAATTACAATCTAAAATAACGAAAATGAAATTAAAAATAATACTAAAATACATTTAAAAACATTTAGAAGTATAAAATTAATCATCATGTTTACAGTTCTTTATAAATTTTTGATTTAAATCTCAAAAATTAGTATCACTAAGAGTTTTCGATACAATAAGTAAAATAAGAATTAAGATATTGATGAAATCTTAATTTTATGTAAAAATAAATAAAACACTATACGAATATATTATCTTACATATATATGCATAAACATATCTAATTATTAATTTATACTATTGTCGGGACTATATATTTACATAGGGATTTCAAAAAAATTATTATCTTATTTTTTTATCGAATTTTGTTAATTTTTACATTGTTCCGACTTAGGATCCGAGAAATTTATTAATTTATAGAGATTATTAATTTATCGAGTATTAATTTATAGATGTTATACTGTACTACTATTTACATCTTGTTCATTTTTATTAAACCTGATCATAGCCCTATGTAATAGACATAGGAAATATCTATTACAATATATACATACACATGTTTATACATATGGGATGCGAAATCCACATCCCAGATGGTAGATGAAGCAATTAGTTATATGTATAGAGATAAACTGATAGCTACAGAATCTAGAAAGTACAAGATGATGAATTATCATGCCGTACTTTCACGAAGCTCTTCTCATAAATCTACAGAAAATTTAATCCGTTTTTAAGAATAAAACCCTACTTTAATTTAGGCTGTTGAGTCCAATTCGACCAAGATAAACAATTTGGTTTCAAGGAAATACCAACTAGGGGTAACCAGTTTTTAATACGCACTTGACAGGATTTAAAGATTCATGAGTTTCTTGATTTTTGTTTGAGATGGGATATATTTTTCTATCTCCCGAAACTGACATGACTGAGACTTTGTTCAAGGTTTTAAAAAGGCAAATTAGAATGAGTGATATCATTTCAAAACCAAAATCAAAACAACCAAATAGCATGAAAAGTTAAAACCAGTTTGGGAACTAAATCATTCAACACCATCATCACTATTTAATATAGTATAATATAGTATTAGTAACTATGAGGTTCAACAATAAATAGAAAATCAGCAATAAGCCGAGACTAAGATATCAACCAAAAACTTTTGATTTGAAAACTAAGACCAATGAGTGAATTTTTTTTTTTTTTTTGCCATCTGATTTCACCTTTAATCCATTTCTTCTTTATCTTCATCTTGTGTCATAAAATAAAAATTAAAACAGCTCATTTTTTTTCAATTAATTAAAAATGAAAACCACTAACTAACATACACATTCACACACATTCCACTCACACACATTCAACTGTGCAAATTGAATCATTGTATTTTCCACGTTGATGTTATGCAGAACCATACTATTACCCTACTAAAAAATCATAAAATTTTTTAATCAATTTTGAAATAACTTGACAGAAAGCTCATAAATGTCCATTGCAAATTTGTCCACGACTCTACTGATGATGTTCGAAGAGATTTTGGAGATGAAAGATTATCCCCCAGCACTTGTTGCGAAAATTATGGTATCATGTTGGAAATCAAATGAGATCAACACAATGAATCAAGAGGATGATAAAATGAAAAAAAAATTGCACAAAAAGAGCATTTGTATAAATTTTGATATTAAAGAGTGAATATATACCAAGAGAGTTTGACCTTTAGATGGTGAGCATTTTATGGTGAAGCACTTTATGGTGAAGCACATCCGATTTCACATTTTTATGGCAATGATAAACCTATGTCAATTATATTATATGAAAATTAAATCTATATATACTTTTTCAGATTATAGTTATATCTTTTTAAAGAATATATTTTTTTCACCTTTTTAAACGTGAGTTTCTAGATTTTTTTTCTATCTCCAAAACTGACATGATTGAGACTTTATTCAAAATTATAAGAACCTAAAGTAGTATGAGGGATATCATCACAAAACCAAGATCAAAATAACATGATAGCATAGGAAAAGTTAACAGAAACAAAATATTCAAAACCAATTGGGGATTTAAATCATTTAAAACCATCATCAATGCTTAATATACTATTAGTTATTACGAGGCTTAATAATAAAAAGAAACTAGGTGACTTTCCGTAATATCCACGGGATAAAAACATTAAAATAATATATTTTGTAAATATAATTTTGTTTACAATTTAATTTATTTTACATATTCAGATTTTAATATTACAAAAATTAAAACCATAAAAATGTAATCTAATTTAGTTTTTTTTTTTTTTTAAATTTTGGTTAAGAAAAATTTAATTTTCTTTGATTTGGTATTAGTTTTAGAACTTACAATAATTTAAAATTAAAATAAATACGATTTTATTGTTTATGATAATTATACTTTATGATTTATAACTAAAATTATAAAATATCCATAAATTTTATTTTATTTATTTTATTTTAGTGTGGATATACTAACCGATATAAATGTAAATTTTATATATTTTCATTTTTAATAAAATAAATATGTTAACCTAAAAAATATTAAAAATTTAAATATTATTGAATTTTTTTAATTAAAATCCATAATCTTTTTTTCATGAGAATTTGTAATTAGAAAAAGAAATATTTAAAGCACAATTTAAATAATCTATTTTTTGAATTTGAAATATGAAAGTAAATATAATTTACGTGATTGGTCAATTTTACTAAATGATGAATAATTTTAAGATTTATGATAATGTATCAATCATCTTATACAATTTTGGTAGGTCTAAAAACTTTTTTTGTTTTCTTTTCTAAATGAGATGAATATGAATAATCATTTTTAAAAGAAAATTCGTAATTACAATTAAATATTGAAATTATGTTATTGATATAGTATCATTTAGATTTTGAACATATTCTAATTTACTTAAAAATATATTGTAACATTCTTTTATTAATATATTTATAATTACAATTGAAGTGAATAAAATATTATAATTAGTGAAAATAATATATTGAATATCACTTACATGAACATATGATAATCTAAATTTTAGTATTCTAGATCTTGAACATGAATTATGTGCATAATATTTTCAACCAAAATAAAAATATATTTTTTATAAGATTTGAAATATGAACAATATATGTAAATTAAATTAAAGATGTGAAATATAAGAATGATATCATAGGAATTAACCATATATATTTGTTTGGATTCACCTAATCCACATAGTGATTATAGAAAAACCATTTGAAGATATGAATTTTTTTTTTGTTGATTTTTTTGGTTATTTGATTATGTTGTGTGTAGAGTTTTAATATTATAAATAGTTGATCAACAAAAAATATTTAGGTTTAAAAGATTAAATTTTGAGATCATACAATCAGAATTTTTCTCTCTAAATGACATCATTTTTTCAAAAACTTTGATGTTATACTGTTTAGGGGACTACCAAATATATATGACTAACCTTATAATTTAAATATTATAGTTGAATGTCATCTTGATTATATAATTTAAAGCCATGTCACATTAAACTCTAATCCATGTTATTTTTTTTTTGCAATGTCATACCATATTTGTTTAGGGAGAATTAATATAGTGATGACACCTAAGTTTTTTTGCAAATTTACTTTGGAAATAATGTCTAGAGAATTCAGCAATACACCAAGAAGAAGATATTAATGGAAAATGTAACATTTTTTATTTAAAAATTTAAACCAACAATTTTTGTTTTAGTTGATCCATCCTTAGTTTATTTTTCCTTATCTTCATCACGAATCATAAAACAAACATTAACATTTTTTTATATTTAAACGTGTCATTAAACAAAAATTAACATTTTTTATTTGAAATTAAGACCAATAATTTTTGCCTCATTTGATCAATCTTTAGTTTATTTCTTCCTTATCTTTTTCAGGTATCATAAAATAAAAATTAAAGCATCAAATCATTTTTTTCATTAATTAACAATAAAAAACACTAACTTACAGACACATTCAACTATGCAAGTTGAATCATTGCTTTCTACACTTTAATGTTATGTAGAACCATAATCTTTTCCTAGTTAAGAATCATAAGATTTTTGATCAATTTTGCAATAACTTGACCTTGAAGCTCTCAATGGTCATTTGAAATTTCGTCCACAACTCCATTGATGATGTTCAAATAGATTTCGGAGATGGTGGATTATATCCCCATGCAGTTGCTACCCCATGTGATGAAACTGATTTCGGTGACTATCATTTAAGAGAAACTGAAATAAGACAAGAACATGCGAGCATATTCAGAATTAATATTTTCAGAATTTATGGGTGCTGGTTTCACATTTTTATGAAAAGAGTAAACGAAAGTCAATTATATTATGAGAAAATTACATTTATATGTATTTTTCAGTTTATACTTATATTTTGAGGCACTTTTTAATATAAATGCACTATTTTACTTTTCCAGACATAAAAATTCTTTTCTACGTTATTTTATAAAAATAACTTTTGAATCTCTCCCTTTTTGTCTTTTACACCATTTTATTTGTTTTTCTCACTTTTTTCCTTTTTAATGATTCTTTACTTTATTATCTCATCTCATGTATTTTTATGTTTATATTTTACTTTTTAATGACCAAAAAGTACTTTTTGGTTTTATAATATGAATTATAATTTTTTTTTCTGTCTTAGGTTATATATTAAAACTTATAGACATGAATACATCAATAATCTATTCAGCCTTGTCTATTTATATTTGTATATTTAGTTTTATCCAAAAATTATCAATTGAATACACCATATCTTATCTATTAGAACATGTACACTATATTTTGTTATTATGCATTATATTCAGTGTTTGTATCATATATCAATTTATGATTATATATTTATCCATAATTCTTTGTTTACGATTATTTATTCTCTCTATTTTGTCCATAAAATTATAGTTTAGATTATGATTAAGATTTAATTGAAGTACTCAACAAGATTCTGATTTTGTATACACATATTTTACTTAACACAAATTATTCTCTTTACCTCTCTCTTAGTTTCTCTCAATTCTGCTGGCGATCTATCATCCAAGCAGCTTCATATCCTTGGAACCAACAATTTCTTCGAAGAGATTTTGGGGAAAATCTGGCTGGAGCTGAATAATCTTGCACAACTTGGCTTAATGAATTTTGAAAGACTGTTATTTTTGCAGAGAAAACGTGCAGTAATATACATGAAGTTGTAGACATGATGGTTAACTTGTTCTTGTCCATGTGATCATATATATACACAACTTCATAATCAATTCTTTATGTCCATGATTTACTGTCCACTAGCTCATGTTTTTTTTTTTCCAAATTGAATAATTTGAGTTTCATTAAACAAAATCGAAAGCATATGGATATATAAAACACTGTGTTGTTTATTACAGTATGGGTGTTTACGATTTAAAGTAGAGCTTGTCAATATACATATAAAACAATATTATCATATCTATATTGTGAGCACCAAAACTCACAAATGAGTTTTAATAAATTTGAATATAGATTAGAGATAAAATGTGGAAAGAATATTTTTGAGTATAACTAAAGAGATTACATATAGGAGATTGGATTGAATATTTGATTTATAGAAAGAAAATAGGATGTTGTTGACGAACTAGGGTGATGTATTTCATGATGCCTCTTTTTTCCACGTGAGCCGTCATTTATACTCCTTTTTCAGCTCAACTTCCTCGAGGATCTCGGGATCCTTACCTTCTTCATTGATCCCCTGGCTGTTCCTAATTCCCATCTTGACTCGATCCTTCCTTCAGTCCAATTTGGGAGATGGATATTTTA
This sequence comes from Sisymbrium altissimum, assembly GCA_900406495.1. Taxonomy (NCBI): domain Eukaryota; kingdom Viridiplantae; phylum Streptophyta; class Magnoliopsida; order Brassicales; family Brassicaceae; genus Sisymbrium; species Sisymbrium altissimum. The sequence goes on from OVBI01003175.1 coordinate 6,019, forward strand.
AAACGTAACGGTCTCTGCAGACCCAAATCTCTGGTGTGGACTTATGGTCCAAAAAATGTCCCCCAGCCCATTGGTCAAAGCCACCATATAAAACCCAGCATGTCCCAGAAAACTCCTCACTGACTTCACACTATCAGGTGGCTGTAGACTTGTCATCACTTCAATTTTGGCCCTGTCAACCTCAATCCCAGCCTCTGAAACCTTGTGTCCAAGCACAATACCATCTCTCACCATGAAATGACATTTCTCTCAATTAAGAACCAAATGTTTTTCTTCACATCTAGTAAGCACTCTATCCAGATTATCTAAGCAGTCTTTGAATGAAGACTCATAAATTGAGAACTCATCCATAAAAACCTCCATAAAATCCTTAATCATGTCAGTGAAGATGGACATCATACACATCTGGAAGGTGGCAGGAGCATTACACAACCCAAAAGGCATTCTGCGATATGCAAAAGTACCATAGGGACATGTGAAGGTGGTCTTCTCCTGGTCATCTGGGTGGATAGGAATCTGAAAGAAACCAGAATACCCATCAAGGAAGCAGTAGTAAGAGTGTTTTACTAACCTTTCCAATTGATCAATGAAAGACAAGAGAAAGTGATCCTTTCTGGTTGCTGCATTCAGCTTCCTGTAGTCAGTACACATCCGATGCCCTGTCACAGTTCTGGTAGGAATCAATTCATTCTTCTTATTCTTAACTACTGTAACTCCACCCTTCTTAGGAACCACATGCACTGGACTGACCCAATTACTGTCTCAAATAGGGTAGATGATCCCAGCCTCCAGGAATTTCATGATCTCCTTTTTGACAACTTCCTGTAGGTTCGGATTCAGCTTCCTCTGGTGCTCAATTGATGACTTTGTCTCATCTTCTAGGTAGATCTTATGCATGCACAAGTCTGGAGAGATACCTGAAATGTCATCAAGAGAATAGCCAAAAGCCTTGCGATACTTGTGCAGCTTGCTTAGCAGTAAAGTGAGCTCTGGATTGTTCAAATAAGCATTAACAATGACAGGATAAGAAGAGTTCTCTCCAAGAAATGCATACCTGAGCCCTTCAGGAAGTTGCTTGAGTTCGATTTTTGGAGCTTTTTCAGCACTCCAATCACCAAGTTGTGCAGCCTTCTTGGATGTCCCAATAATCTCCACTTGAAAAACCAACTTCATGACCTGTTTACTAGAATCCAGCAACGTTGTATACCCAACAGCCATGTCATCCAGATGCTCACTTGTAGAAGATGTTAAAGCTCTCTCCAAAGGATCCTCAGAATGCAGCTCATTGAAGATTTCCTCAGATAGGTTGGAGATTGTATCAACATAGAAGGTTTGACCATCAATGATGGATCTCTTTACCAGTTTGTCCATGTCAAAGTTCATTACAAGATCACCTACATTCAGACCAATTCTTCCCTTTTTAACATCAATAATAGCTCCTGCAGTTGCCAAGAAGGATCTCCCAAGGAAGAGAGGATCTTTAGGCTTTTTTTCATACTCTAACATCACAAAATCAGTAGGAATAAGACATTCTCCAATCTTAACAGGAACATCCTCCAAAACACCATCAGGAACTCTGATAGATCTATCAGCTAAAACAAGAGTGATCCTAGTAGGTAGAAAGTCAGTAAGCCCTAGACCTACTGCAACTGAAAGAGGCATCAGATTCACACTAGAGCTCAAGTCACATAAAGACCTTGCAAATCTGTCATCAAAGATCTTGCAGTCTAGGACAAAACTTCCAGGGTCAGGAAGCTTTTCTAGAATCCTGTTCTGAATAACAGCACTGATCCTTGCAGAAACCATCATAAAACTCTCTTCAGCACTCACATCATGAGACATCATCTTCTTCACATACCTTTTGATCATATGTGAAGTTCTCATAGCATCAATGAGAGGAATCTCAACAATCAGTTTATCCATGATGGCTTTGCACTTGGCATCATCTAGCTCCTGTTTAGACTTCTTATGATTCTTGGGAAAGGGTACTCTTGGTTTGTAAACCCTTTCTTCACCTTGGACTGCAGTTGAAGAAGAAGATGGTTTGTCCCGAGAAGGGTGTCGATCGCCACCAATGGGGTGTCGATCGTCACCAGACTTGGCGATCGCCACTTTTTCCTTAGTGACGAGCACGGTCGATTTCGGTCCATCAGCGTTCGAAGAATTTCGAATCTCACTCGAGTGTCGATCGCCACCCACATGGTGTCGATCGTCACCCTGCTCGTCGATCGGCACTTCAGCTCCAGTGACGAGTCGGGTCGATTTCGTTTCGTAAGGACTCGAAATCTCGAGTTTTTGTCTTGGTGTCGATCGTCATCCCTCCTGGGTGTCGATCGGCACCTGATCCGTGGACTCAAAATTTTCCTCATCAAACTCCTCTAGTTCCACGATCTCCTCAGATGTAAGTCCCTTTTTCTGCACTGAAATGAGTTGTTTTCCACTCCGTAACATGATGGCATCGACTGGACGTTTAGGATTAGTATATGTCTTTTCAGGAAGGAATCCTTCTTGCCTTTGCACAGCTGAAGCAGTTTGAGCAACTTGAGTATCCAGATTTTTGACATGCATGTTTAAAGCCTCAAATTTCCCATTCAAATCAATATACATCGCACTATTTTTCCATTGAAGTCCACAGTCATTTTAGTCTGACCTTCCAGCACCTGCTGTAACATAGATTTCAGCTTGCTTTCTGAGGATGGCTTAGGAATTGGTTGGTATGAAGATGAGCCATAGTTCCTTGTGAATCTGTTGGTATTACTATCCTGAAAAGGTTTCTGATACTGAGGTTTCTGTTGAAAACCAGAAGAATTCTGATTTCCTGTGTAAACATTCCTCTGACCACCTGAATTGAAGCTCTTGTTCCCGTGCTGATTCCCAAACCTCTGATTCTGAAACCCAGCTCCTGCAACAAAGTTGACATCCTCTTCTTCCTCAAATTCCTCATCTGGTTCAAAAGTCTCAATCTCCTGAGAAAAGTGAACTTGCTTCTTTCCTACAAAAAAATTGTGAATTATGTCAAGCTTAGCTTTCACTTCTGCACTTTGAACACCATTGTTGATTCTAGCCTGGTTCATCCTCTCAAAATCAACATTCTTGGTACTATTGCTAGTTTCCAAGTTCTCAATCAGCAGTTTAACTTTTTCTAGACTCCTTATTTTGAAGTTCCCTTGACTTGCAGCATCCAGAACCATTTGATACCTCTAATCTATCCAAGAGGCTTTGAATGCTTCAGCAGGACCTTGAGAAAATGCAGAGATTTTTGTTCCCAAGTCCTCAGACCTTCCATCATCAAAGAAATTGTTGAGAAATGCATTCTTGGTGTCACTCCAAGTAGTCAAAAAACCTGGCTGCAATTACTTGAGCCAGTATGCAGCATCCCCAGCAAGAGAGTATGAGAATAGCTTACAGAAAAGGTAGTCCTCAGAGACTCCATTCACCTTGATGCTTGTGACCAAATCTTCAAACCTCTCCAAATGGTCCACGGGATGCTCATGAGGAAGACCATGAAAAGGGTGCTGACCCACAAGAGTGTAGTATGAAGGTTTCAGCTCAAATTCATTCCTTTGAAAAAGAGGAGGACGAATTGTAGACCTGTTAGCATAGAAATGATCAGGCCTGTTGTAGTCAGCAAGTGTTATTCTTCGAACAGGTGGTGCATTTGCAGCAATTACAGCTTACTAATAATAGTCTAAAACACGAAAATGACTTGTTTTGTAAATATCCAAAACTTTTGGGAAATTTTTTTTTTCTCTAATCTTGGCAAAACACGTCAGGATCAGTCTCCTTGTCTGGTGTCGATCGCCACCCAAGGGTGGTGCCGATTGACACCCATCCCGTGTGTAGATACCAACTTCGTCACTTCGGTGAATATGCTACAAAAACATCCAGAATCTCCAATAAAATCCAAAATATACCTAAACCTATAAAAGACTCGAAACGACTCGAAAAATACTATTAAGACTCTAAAAACACTAGTTATACTGTGGTTAAAAACCATAAAAACCACAGTATATTATGAGTCTTTTGGTTTACACTCCTAGGTATTTATATGCACGTCCTTGAACCCTAATAACCCTCTAAATCATGTGGGCTTCAAGGCCAGTGAGCTCTGTGGCCTGCAGCCGATCCTGTCAGAAGATCTGTCAACACAGACATCGTCATGTTAGGTCTTCCTCTGCTACCTGATATGATTGCAGCAAGATGTTCAGCTCAGCAAGTCTTCTTGATGTCTGCCTACTGATCCAACTCTACAAGTCTCATGATATATCAGCCTCCTGTTATCCATCAAGTCTCTGTAAGCTAAGCTATGCCTGATCCTTTGTCTGATTTCGAGTGCTTACATGCTTCCAATCAGACAAACCTCATCTGGGTTATCGTAGTGCTTCATCTGGCTCAACCAGATATACGTCACCAAAGTCACTGTGATGCTTCATCTATCTCAACTAAACACACCTCATCAGGATCATTGTGATACTTCATCTAGTTCAACTAGACATAGCTCATCAGGGTCACTGTGATTATTCATCTAGCTCAACTAGACAGACCTCATCAAGATCATTATAATGCTTAGTCTAACTCAATCAAACCAACCTCGTCTGGGTCACTGTTTATCAGGTTATCATCGGCGACACGAGTCTTATTTCATCAATTTTTACCTCAGACACTTCATATCAGCATCTTCATCAAATGCTATCTCAAACATGTGTCAGTTCTGTCCAATGATATTATCAACATACACATGAACATATGTGATATTTACTGTTGTCCATCTTTTATTTGTTTTAGGATGAACAAAGAAATCATGCTCTATATGGCTGCTCTACTTTTCCCGTTTAGGAAAACGGTTTCAAGGATAACAGGGGGAAATTGGTACTGTAGTTCATAACTTAGGTATTCGAGCTCTTTCTGGAACAGCTAAATCTGGGTTTGGCTGTATAAGTAAACATAACATGTACCCTTTTCCGGGTTCCCGTAGTCAACTACATCTTTAAAGGTTCTATGACTTGGAAGAGCAGTGATGCTAAAACGGTGAGTTCGCCATATTAATGTTTTGGTTGCTTTGATGAGATCTAACTGTCAACTAGCTTATCCCAATAGTATGCAATGACCAAAGGCAATGAGAGTTTAGGAGTTAGGTGAAAAATGTCCGCAAATTTTTATTCTTTCTTTCAGACTAAAAGAATTAGGTGGAATAGTTGGGCTATCGCCTATTGCGCAGATTGTATTTCTTTCAGAGTTTTTATAAATTATGACTAAATTTTATGCATTATGTATATAATAACATAACAGTGTTTTTGTTCTTCTCTTTGCTATTTCATGTTCTTCTGTTCTCTGCTTCTTTTAGTCTTGAAAACTTCTTTGCTATATTTGAATCTCCATTACGGCCATTCTCTACGGTCATTAGAGTGTCACAATTAACTTAAATTTAAGTTTTAATGGTATCTAATAAAGTTTTTGTTCAGTTTCGGTTTTAATTCCTACGAGATTAACGGTCAATTCGATTCTTAATTTTGAATATACAATTTAATACTTAAAATTTTTGGTTTCTATTAGGTTCCGGTTTTCGGATATTTTTACTATCCAAAATATTAAAAATATATGTGAAAATTCAAAAATACATCCAAAAACCAAAAATTATTCAGGTAAATCTAAATTTGATAAAAACTTTAAATTTATATCCAAATATATTCAAAAATCCAAAAATATATTTTTTTAAAAAATAATTAAAATATACTTGTAAAAAAGAAGAAGTCCGTACGCGAATAATTATTAAATACAAAGGGCTAAATTGCAATATAAACGAAATCTACTACCTTTGCAAAAATCCGACCAAACAAAACAACTTTCTCAGGTTCTGTTGGATCCAAACCAGACCTCTCTCTATTGTTCTCTCCTCTGCTTTCGATTGATCCATCTCCTCTCCGGCGACGGTTAAACCATGTCGAAACTCACACTCTTCATCTTCCTTTTCTCTTTACTATTCTCCACCTCCTTCGCTTTCCAATCAGACGAGCTACTCCTCGACGACGAAGAGTTTGGTCTTGAAGGAGCCAACCCTCGTTCCCCAGAACCAGTTTTAACCGATTCACCTCCGAAACAGACTCCGACTATCCGTAGACGGTACTCGGATCCTGATTTGGACTCCAAGATCCAATTCACTCTCGAACATGCCTTCGGAGACTCTGACTTCTCCCCCGCTGGTACTTTCTCTGCTCGCCTCAAGACTTGGAGTCATGGTGGTCAGGTCTGCTCTCTTTCCACCATCATTCATCGATAATGTTAGCTACAAAAGATAATGCCTTTTAGTTGGAACAATGGATAGTTACTTCTGATCTGATTTGCTAACTATGATATCTTTGTTGGATGCAGACATTAACGAAACTGCGGTTCTCTAGGAATGAGTTTACTTATGAAGAGAAAGATGCTTTTGAAGTAAGTAATCAATCTCCTACTACTGTATTTTTTTTCTTTAGTTTCAGTCTTGATTAACAGAAGTGTGATCATCATGAATTTATTGTAGAATTTACTGAAAGGAGATGACTTTTATAGAATAAGACTACCATCTAATGTAGTCAGTCCACCTGGGAGAGAGTATGTGATTGCATCAGTGAGAGCTGTAAGTTACCTTTGATCTCCCTTGCTCACACATGCTTTTTTGTGATTCTTCTTTTATTCTGCTTTTCTCAAGTAGTCAAGTTTGTTAGTTGATATGATATGCTTCCTGGTGAAAGAGCTTTGAGAGAACTCTTTCTTGTAATCATTATTCACTAGGAAGATGTTTGAATATTGATGTTTTGATATAAAATATTGGGAGTTTTTTGCTTTGTATATCATTGGTGCTTGCTTGTAGATTAATAAGTTTGTTCGATTGGTTTCTGCTTTTGAACTCCTATTAGCTTAGTCTTGTTGCAGATTTTAGAGATATTATCCATTCCCTTCTACTTCATTGAGATATAAAAAAAGCTTGCCTATATCTTTCTATTCAAATTTAGTAATATTCTTGTTTTCTGGAAACCTAAGTCCAAAACCTTGTAATGATACTAACGGTTGTCATTGGGATAATGATAATGCCTCTGCTCAATGTATCTTTTTTGTTATTTGCTCAATATATATGGTTTTATAACACTATATGCTTGATTACAGAGATGTCTTCCACGGGATGGTCTGGATGAACATATCGTTATACACATGGTAATATATTCTTTTGGTATCAGGTTTTTTCAGTCTAGCGAGATCAAAATTTAGGTTCCAGGTTCGTGTGACAATCTGTGTTGGTTTCTCGCTATTTAACTTGTTACACTGTCCTATTCAATTGCAGGATGGTGCCAACATTTTGGCTGTCAGTTATGGCTCTCCTGGAGCATGTCCGTATCCTCGACAGTTGAACCTTGTAAGTAAAGCCTCCTATCCAATCGTTATTCCTTTCAGAATGCTCACCGAATTTATTTATTAGGATTTGTACTTACCTTAGTTTCTTTTGGGGTCATGAGTATAAGATTAACTTGATTAAATTTGTTGAGAAGTTTTTGCATGCTTTTTGCAACTGCTTCGCCTTATGTCGTCTACATGTACTTATTAGTTACTGAACCTGGTTCTTATAATGTCAGAAGGGTAACACTAGAGGGATATTTTCTGTTTATATGAATTTAGCGTAGTCTGATAAATGTTTTGCAAATAATGTAGCCAAGAAAATGGTCATTCACCTCCCACACTATCTTGAAGAGTAGTGAGCAGGCACCAAGGTAAACAACATCTGTTCATATAAATTCATCAAGTGATATTGACATACACATAAAAGCCTGAATTGGTAATTTGTCTTAATGCTACCTTGGCTGTGGCGCAGAACTCCGATATTCACAGAGGAGATTCTTGGCAGTAGTGAGAATGTGGAGGGTGAAACAGAAGCACCAGTGGAGAGATCATTTTGGGCAAAATATGTGAGTATTATAGAGTAAAAACACATTAGTTTTCGTTTATGTAATGAAATAAAAAAAAAACAGTAGATGTGACTGGTAATGTGAATTTGGTATGACAGTGG
>OVBI01003176.1:0-14048 GCA_900406495.1 Sisymbrium altissimum
CGATTCAACACATTATAGCAATAAAAATTCGTTCTCTTTTTGACCTAGTTTTCTTTTTCGATCTTTCGCTCTACTTTCTGCTTTCTCTCGCAAGATTCTTGGATCCTCACATTAATTTTACGAAAATACATTGAGGTGAATTCCGGTTCCCACATCTATTTTATTTGTGTATCTCATATTGTAATTGTGACGTTTTAATTGGCGATTGCCTTTGAGATTTTTAAGAATTTTACTATATATATACGACATATTTTTTTCATAAGGATATCTATTGACATGCAAGTGACATATTTTTTTCATAAGGATATCTATTAACATGCAAGTGACATATTCAGTTAAACATCACTTAAGATTGGATTGTATAAATATTTATCTTCCAAAAACAAAAAAAAATCACTTTTATCGAAGTATATTTTATATATTTCAATAATATTTGAAAAGAAATAACCATATGTAAACAACCTATTAAGGTTTAATTTAAATTAATATTTTTTATTAATATAATAATAATGATATGTTTGATAGTCTTATTATTGAATTATCAGTGTGATACAAGAGACAAAAAATTAATATACATTATTAGTCTGCTGTTATTTAAGAAAAATTAACAAATTCTATTTTTTGCTACTAATATTAACATTCTTTAGTTGTTGTTATCATTTAATGATTTATATCACATGTATACACAAACTCTAATTTTTACCGACTTACTAACAACATAGAACATGTGATAATTTAATGTTATCATATTCTATTTTATCTTAAATTTTGAGGAATTTGAAAATATATTTTTAAAAAAGAAATAAATCCACAATTTTAAAGAAAATAAAATAATCAGTCCTTTTAGTATTGAGTATGAGATCTTAATTTTTAAAGTTGATACTTAAAAATGTTTGATGCTGAATTATGATATGATTAAAAATTATAAAATTATAATAAAGTAAATTTAAGTGATAATTCTTTTTTTTTAGCAAAATTTATATAGATAAGACAAATAACAAAAGATACATGTTGTACAAAACTTATTTAATTTATATATGTTAACACATGTGATGTCACATTTTCACTTATCAAAATCAGTGACTAGTAAATTTATTAGTGTGATTTACATTTTAATATATCTCTAGGGTTAAAAAAAAAAAGATACATCTTGCAAAATTTTATGTCAGGATCAAGGCAACGGAGGAATCAATATATTAAACGTATTTATAAATTCTCAATTTTTATATTTTATCTTCACACCAGATGTGACACAATTTGATGTGCTTTATTAGCAAGTAACCAGCCAAAAAAAAATTCAGAACATATGATAAAATAGTGGGTCATGAAATCCCATGTGACTTACATTTAGCAATTGCATCTTGTCTTAGTTTAATATAGTGGATGAAGTAGAGATAAAGAGTTACATGAAAAATTAAATCCAGCAAAAAGACAAACTATAGAGTGAAAATGAATTGTTAATATTAGGTGTACGAGACTCAGTCAAACTAATGTAAACCAATCAAGATTAGTGATAATAATCAATTTCTCTCTTCGTAAGGTCTAATTCCAAATCTGAAAGTTCTCTCTGTTTCTTTCAAGAGTCATACACCAATTTACACATTAGATTTCAGAGTGAAAACTAAAGTGAGAACACACTTTACATCCACCGTATCGATTGGTTCAAAGGCTATTGCCGAACGGCCCAAACTCAACTAGCCTAAATGCCACAGAAACCCTAACAGCTTTTTGTGCAATTAAAAAACATATTAAAAGACCACATACTCATAACTTGCGATGCGAGAAACTTCAACAGAGAAGTTGATACAGCTAAAAAACCAGTAAGTTATGCTTTTAATTTACCTTCACCTAGATAATCTTATCAGTATAAATCCAGGCGGAAAATCATCCATCTATTGAAAACATATGTAATCCAATAAATACCTCGGTAGCGGTGTTTGAAGAAAGGAAGAATGCTTAACACCTTTTCCTGAGCACTGCAAAAAATGTAAAAGAAGAAAACTAACTCACATTTTTGAATGGCGAGTATGATCTATAAAATTACAAATACCTATCATTAGTATTTTGAACTGGAGGACAAATTTGGGATTAATGACATATTTAATTTGTAAATCAAAACATATGATCTAGCTATTTTCATAACTCAGAAGTATGTAACATCCCCCACTCATTAGAAAGAAAAATGTCATACTTTAATGCCATTCAAATTAGGAAGTTCAAATTTGATAGATTATATACTTTAATGCCATTCAAATTAGATCAAATTTGTGTGAAAAAGTTATTCAGGGATTTAGAATTTTATCATACATATTTAGGAAGTTTTCATGAAAGATATAAATTACTATTCTGTACTTTAATACTATTCAAATTATATCAAATATGAAGAGCACACAATTCTCGATTCCGACCAACACAACATAATAAAAATAACAGAGTAAGCTGAGAAGAGATCTCGGTGGCACGGGGTTTGATGAAGAGGTTAAGATGAGGAGGATATGAATCCATTGTGGTGTAGTCTTCGTCGTAACTGCTTCTAGAGCTTTCATCTCCATCGCTACCTCTTACTCTGTCATTTTAATGGGCTAATCGCTTTAATTTCCCATTATTTCAATTCTATACAAACAGCCAAACAAAAATCCAAAAAAAACATGATGAAGAGTTCGGATCTTGACGTTCATGTGATGGTGTCGATCTCCAGCATAATTGCTTTCGAATCCGCCATTCTCGAATGAACCATCGCTCAAGTTACACAATTCCAGTTTGGTAGATCCCAAAATCATGCTCAGATTGGAGCTTCTTTTGTCACACTTGGCCGAAGCTGTATATCCACCATTAAGGTTTCAGAAACGATAATCTCCAGTGGTTTGGTTTTCATTAGATTTTCTAAGTTTTCTCTTTATCATGAGGTGATGCTTTTTCTTTTTACAGGAAAGAAAAGAGTGTATTTTCTTTTAGTGGAAATGGTAGAATTGACCATAAATCTTTTTAATGAAATACTTTTGGTAATTTTACACTTCCCAAAATATATTGGTCATAAAAACTAGAAAGTGTGGTAAAATGGAGAACTAACTTAGTTTTAAATAATGATTCTATTTTAATAATATATGGTAGATATAAGAATTATTTTCTTATTATAGGAAGTTATCTACTTCTTATGACAAGGAGATAACAATTTTCCACTGTTAAGGAGAGATTCCCTCCCATATTCTTTTCATCCATTAAGGAGATATACATTTCCTCTGTTGAAGAGACAACAATATCATTTATTTGTTTTTCTTCTAGAGTAAAACAAAAACTCTTGATGGAAATATTTTAGAATTTATTACAAATTAAATCTTTCGGGTGTTTCAACATTAGTGTCAAAACCGAATATTAAAGTTCTTCTGAAAATCTAATTTTTTTTCTTTACATTTCATGTTTTCTAGCATTCCCCAATCATATTTCAAATTATATCTGCTATCTGTATATCCTACTATTCTAATTACAAGTTTGTAATTGGATATGACCTTCGAGTTTTGTAATGATTTTTTTGAGAAAAAAAAAACTGAAAATATACAATATGATGTGAATTTGATTTTCCCTTTGGCTTATATGACATTTTGTATTCATAATAGTATATTTATTGACATGTCAAGGTTTATATGATTAGATTTTAATTCTAAACTTTATAAAGTTTCTAAGTTGCAAAATAAATTTACTTGTTTCAAAGTAAATTCTCCATGCTGTAACAATATTAGAAAAGTAAAAACCATTTGATATTTCTACTATTTGACAACACATTTAGAACAAATTAATATATTATTTAAATTTAATGTTGCTAAATAATAGAATAACAATGTATGTGGGATAATGACTCGTTGTTAAATAATCAATGTAATACAAGTCACAAATAAAAACAATACATATTGTTAGTTTGTTGCTATTAATGAAAAATTAACAAATGCAATTTTGGATGGTAAATACAAACAACCATTAAACACTAATGATTCATATATATACACATAATTTATACCAAGTTAATATAAACATACAACATAGTACGTTGTTAGGTTTCTGTTTTATCTTGAATTTAAATAAGACAATTTTTAAATAATTAAAATATAAAATTCATAATTATTGTTAAAAAATTTTTAAAAAAATAAGTTTACCATTTTATGATTTTAAAATAAAATCTTCATTTTGCGAATTGGTATATACAAAACTATAATTTTATTCAGAATAAAACATTTATCATATAATAAATATAAATAACAAGTATTACTTATATAGTAAAAAATTGTTTACCTAACTAAAAAAACGAAAAAAAATACGTAAATTCTGCAGAACTGATTCGATTCAAATATTTCAAGACATATAAACAGAATAAACAATCAAATTAAAACTAATTGCTAAAAATGGCTTTCACTAATTTTACTATATAAATCACCTTGATTAACTCAATATTACTCACAAAATCATCTTGCTCACAATTTTCAACAGATTACATTGTAATACCAATTTATCATTTTTTGTCATTAGATATACATTATGACGTCTCAAACTTTGAAAACAACATCCAGCATTTTTATAATTGTAGTTTTATGTGCAATGATGTCTTCTGCACAAATTTCTCATTCATCCAATGTAAAAATATGTGTCAAACATTGTATACCAAATCAGTGTAAGAAAGTGGCAAAACAACCGGATCCGGCTATTTGTGAAAAAGCTTGCAAAACATTTTGTAACAAACAACTAACAGGTGATGAAAAAGTAATCGTTACTCGAACCAATAGTGATAGTCTATTCGGGAATATGTTGTGCAACGGTTATACTTATTTTAGTGGAAAACCATGTCCTTAATAATTTGTTTCTAATTATACAAACTCAAATTATTATTTTTATTCACTATATATCTAATATATATATATATATATATATATATATTGTAAATTTAGTTTTATTTGTTATCATATTATGTATATGTGAACCTTGTACTCATTGTTATCATGAAATTATTATTTTTCTGCATTTATAGTAAGTGTGATGGTCTTATCAAATATTTGGAATTCTAATTAACTAAAATTATGTTTAATTAAAATAAATTATATCATCTCTAATTAATAACACACTAAAATAAAGTACTTTTGTGAAAACTAATGCTAATTAACAATTTGCTAATAAAAAGTTAGAGAATGTACTCGTTAACTTTTTATAGGTTAATATATTATATAAAATCAATATACGAGAGAAAAATTATTTCACTACATAATGATGGTTATAATGATAAAAATTAACAAATTCTATTTTTTGCTGCTAATATTAATATTCTTTAATTGTCGTTATCATTTAATGATTTATATCACATATAAACACAAACTGTAATTGTTACCGACCTACAAACAACATAGAACATGTTATTAATTTAATGTTATCATATTCTATTTTATTTTAAATTTTGAGAAATTTGAAAATATTTTTTTTTAAAGAAATAAATCCACAATTTTAAAGAAAATAAAAGAATCAATCCTCTTATTGAGTATGAGATATTAATTTTTCAAGTTGATGCTTAAAATGTTTGATGTTGAATTATGATATGATCAAAAATTATAAAATTATAATTAAGTAAATTTAAGTGACAATTTTTTTTCATTTTAGCAAAATTTATATAGATAAGAAAAATAACAAAAGATACATGTTCTACAAATACTTATTCAATTTATATATGTCAACACATGTGATGTCACATTTTTGGTTATCAAAATCAGTGACTAGTAAATTTATTAGTGTGATTTACATTTTAATATATCTCTATGGTTAATAAAAAAAGATGCATCTTACAAAATTTTATGTCAGGATAAAGGAAACGGATAAATCAATATATAACACGTATTTATGAATTCTTAATTTTTATATTTTATCTTCACATTAGCTTTGACAGAATTTGATGTGCTTTATTAGCAAGTAACCAGCCAAAAAAAATTCAGAACATATGATAAAATAGTGGGTCATGAAATCCCATGTGACTAACATTTAGCAATTGCATCTTCTCTACGTGAAAAATTAAATCCAGCAAAAAGACAAAACACAGAGTAAAAATGAATTATTAATATTAGGTATACGCGATTCAGTCAAATTAATGAAAACCAATCAAGATTAGTGATAATAATCATTTCTCTCTTCATAAGTTATAATTCCAAATCTGAAAGTTCTCTTTGTTTCTTTAAAGAGTCATGCACCAATTTACACATTAGATTTCAGAGTGAAAACTAAAGTCAGAACACAAATTACATCCACCGTTTCGAATGGTTCAATGGAATATCGAGTGTAGCGTCAAGGCTATTGCCGAACGGCCGAAACTCAACTGGCCTAAATTCCACAGAAACCCTAACAGCTTTTTGCAATTAAAAAACATATTAAGAGACCACATACTCATAACTTGCGATGCGAAAAACTTCAACAGAGAAGTTAATACAGCTAAAAAACCAGTAAGTTATGCTTCTAATTTACCTTCACCTAGATAATCTTATCAGTATAAATCCAGGCGGAAAATCATCCATCTATTGAAAACATATGTAATCCAATAAACACCTTGGTAACAGTGTTTGAAGAATAGGAAAAATGTTTAATACCTTTTTCTGAGCACTGCAAAAATTGTAAAAGAAGAAAACTGACTAACTTTCTTGAATGTCGAGTATGATATGTAAAATTACAAATACCTATCATTAGTGTTTTGAATTGGAGGACAAATATGGGATTAATGATATATTTAATTTGTAAATCAAAACATATGATCCAGCTATTTGCATAACTCAGAAGTAGGTAACATCCCCCACTCATTAGAAAGAAAAGCATCATACTTTAATGTCAATTAAATTAGGAAGTTCAAATTACATAAATTACATACTTTAATACCATTCAAATTAGATCAAATTTGTGTGAAAAAGTTATTCAGTGATTTAGAATTTTATCATACATGTTTAGTAAAGTTTTCATGAAAGATATAAATTATTATTTTGTACTTTAATACTATTCAAATTAGATCAAATATGAAGAGCATACAATTCTCGATTCCGACCAACACAACATAATAAAAATGACAGAGTAAGCTGAGAAGAGATCTTGGTGGCACGGGGTTTGTTGAAGAGGTTAAGATGAAGAGGATATGAATCCATTGTGGTGAGTCTTCCTCGTAACTGCTTCTACAAATAGTGATTCTATTTTAATAATATATGGTAGATATAAGAATTATTTTCTATTATAGGAAGTGATTTACTTCTTAAGACAAGGAGATAACAATTTTCCACTGTTAAGGAGAGGTTCCTTCCCATATTCTTTTCATCCATTTGAAGAGACAACAATATCATATATTTCTTTTTCTTCTAGAGTAAAAAAAAAACTCTTGATGGAAGTATTTTCAAATTTATTAAAAATTAAATCTTTCGGATGTTTCAATATTTGTGTCAAAATTGACTATTAAAGTTCTTCTGAAAATCAAATTTTTTTTCTTTGCTTTTCATGTTTTCTAGCATTCCCCAATCACATTTCAAATTATATCTGCTATCTGTATATCCTACTATTTTAATTACAAGTTTGAAATTGGCTATGACCTTCGAGTTTTGTAATGATTTTTTTGAGAGAAAAAAAAAACTGAAAATATACAATATGATGTGAATTTGATTTTTCTCTTTAGCCGAGATGACATATTTTATATTCATAATGGTATATTTACTGACACGTCAACGTTTCTGTGATTAGGTTTTAATTATGAACTTTCTAAAGTTTCTATGTTGCAAGATAAATTCACTTGTTTCAATGTAAATTCTCCATGTTGTAACAATATTACAAAAGTAAAAACCATATGTAATGATATCTCTACTAGTTGGCAACACATTAAGAACAAATTAATATATTATTTAAATTTAATATTGCTAAATAATAATATAAGAATGTATGTGGGATAATGACTCGTTGTTAAATAATCAATTTAATACAAGTCACAAATAAAAACAATACACATTGTTATATTGTTGCTATTGATGAAAAATTAACAAATTCAACTTTGGGTGGTAAATACTAACAACTATTAAACGCTAATAATTCATATATATACACATAATTTATACTAAATTAATATAAACATACAAAATAGTACGTTGTTAGGTTTCTGTTTTATCTTGAATTTAAATAAGACAATTTTTTAAATAATTAAAATGTAAAATTCATATTATTGTTAAAAAGTTAAAAAAAAAATAATAATTTTACCATTTTAAGATTTCAAAATAAAATCTTCATTTTGCGAATTGGTGTATACAAAACTATAATTTTATTCAGAATAAAACATTTATCATATAATAAATATAAATAACAAGTATTACTTTTATAGTAAAAAATTGTTTAGTTAACTAAAAACACACAACATACCAACATTCTGTAAAACTGATTCGATTCAAATATTTTAAGACAGAGAAACAGAATAAACAATAAATTAAAATTGATTGCTAAAAATGGCTTTCACTAATTTTACTATATAAATCACCTAGATTAACTCAATATTACTCACAAAATCATCTTACTCACAATTTTCAACAGATTACATTGTAATACTCATTTATCATTTGTTGTCATTAGATATACACTATGACGTCTAAAACTTTGAAAAAAACATCCAGCATTTTTATAATTGTAGCTTTATGTACAATGATGTTTTCTGCACAAATTTCTCATTCCTCCAATATAGAAATATGTGTCAAACATTGTATACCAAATCAGTGCAAGAAAGTGGCAAAACAACTGGATCCGGCTATTTGTGAAGAAGCTTGCAAAACATTTTGTAACAAACAACTAACAGGTGATGAAAAATTAATCGTTACTCGAACCAATAGTGGTAGTCCATTGGGAAATATATTCTGCAGCGGTTATACTTATTTAAGTGGAAAACCATGTCCTTAATAATTTGTTTCTAACTATACAAGCTCCAATTATTATTTTTATTCTCTATTGTAAATTTAGTTTTGTTTGATTTTATAATATTTGTTACCATATTATGTATATGTGAACCTTGTACTCATTGTTATCATGACATTATAATTTTTCTGCATTTACAGTAAGTGTTTGATGGTCTTATCAAATATTTAGAATTCTAATTAACTAAAATTATGTTTCATAAAAATAAATTATATCATCCCTAATTAATAACACACTATAATAAAGTACTTTTTGTGAAAACCAATGCTAATTATCAATCTACTAATGAAAAGTAGGAAAATGTATTCGTTAAATTTTTATAAGTTAATATATTATGTAAAATCAATATAGGAGAGAAAAATTATTTCACTACATAATGATAGTTTTAATGATAAAATATTTTTGTTGTAAACACTCAAAATATTTTGTTATTTTTATTTGATTATTGATTTATACTAATCATGTTTACATCTATCTATTTTATGTTAATTTAATTAAGATATCTAAAATGATATTATGAACTCAGAGTGAACACATACTTTGTGTTTTGTGTCTTGTTCTTTATCAGTTCATTCTTGTGAGAGATTTGAGAGAAAAGAGAGCATATATCTTCCATATGATTAAAGAGTTAAACGAAATTTCTCTACATTTTGTTTAATAAAATTCAACACCCTACCCCACTATTTTTATTTCATATTCTTATTTTCTTATATACTTTTATTTTTATGTTGTATAAATGGTGTTTTTTTTTAATGTGTCCAAATGAAATTAACCAAGTCTCTATTTATAAAGCTTAAAAAATTATGAATTTTCATATATATATTTTTAAAAAAATGTTTGATATGTAATAATTGATCGTAAATAGATAAGATAAAATAAAAATCTCCACAATCTCAATATCCAATAATAATTATGCAAGTGTCACCATGTCAATATTTTCTTTTTTTTTAATAAAAAGAAATAAAAGAAAAATGAAATTATAGATACTATACTATCTTTTTGTGAGTTTGAAATACACATCCCATTTACCTATTGACATGTGGCATGTGCGGACCCAAAAAAAAGTTTTTAACATGGTGAATACTTTTAACACTGGTTAATCCACGTAAGAATTTTTCATTTTTCAACACATGCAATGTAGAGATTCAACTGTTGAATTTAAAATTCAACACCCCTATTGTACATAGTCTAAGCCACATATCTAGAAGTTAGGTGTAATTGGGAGTTGTTAAAGCTAGTGTGCAAGTTTGTAGAGTGAGTAGATAAGTTAGTATAAATATGTAAATGTGTTGTGTTGTAAGGGTATCCGATTCTAATGAGAAAAAGGAATTGGACCAAAGTAACAATGTAGACATCAAAAAAGTATAGTGTTTCTCTATTCTCTCTAAACACATGAACAACAAAGAGTAAAACACTAAGTAAGAGAAAGCAGCTCAAAGAGTGAGAGAGAGAGAGCTGTGAGTACAATGTAGAAAGTGAAACAGAGAAATAGTGAGAAGAGAGAAAAGCTACAAACATGCAGTTTTTCACAAGAAAGTCAACAGTTCTGCTATCAATTTCAGGGTTTGCCGTATATCCAAGTTGTTTATGACTCTTGTAAGATACTCGAACTCGTAGACTCGGGGTCTTGTTTCGTTGACTTATTCTACTTATTACTTAATAGAAAACATAATTGATCCTTTTTTCGGGTGTGGGGTTGAATGTGGACACCGATCAACATACCACATGCTTAAATGCATTACAAAAAAAAAGTTTTCTCCATCAAACCTAGTTAACTGCGAAAAAATTCTTGGGGCCTTCTTTCATAAATTGGAGAAATTCTTCAAACTTTTCATGGACCAAGGTAATGTTAAACATCTCATCTCAGAGACTGCTTATAAATTCAGTCAGATGCTTCTTTTTCTGTTTTCTTTTATTTTTTAATGAATTTTAAATTTAAAAAACTTTATTTACAACAACAGTAGGAAATGCCAAAATCTATTGCATGAAAAACAGACTACGAGATTTCACCAAGACGGTCTACGGTCTAGTGGAGAACCACGTGACCATTGTATGCTCATAGCCTTTTGCGCCCATTGATCGAACTGAAGAGATTCTCGTACTCCCCGTGTTTCCTCCCATTTCTCTGTCTCCAAAGCCAATAGACTGTGGTTTGGAATGTGTATCTCTAAAGAAAGATCTGGAGAGAGTCGTTCCACGGATCCACCAATGTTTCCAGAATACTATCCCAAGAAGTCGCAAAATGTGTGGGAAGCAAGTTTTGAGTGAGCCCTTTCCACACTTCCACAAAAGAGAAGGTCCCGAGTTTCGATAGAGATGTTGCAGAGATTGCAGGTGGCATCAGCATTGTCATTCCCTTGTAAAATTCGATCACCTATGAACAGCCTACCCTGACTTCCCAGCCAAGTGACAAAAGAGTATTTAGGTATGCCGAACTGAAACCAAACACCTTTATACCATGAAACTATAGGTGAACATCTCTGTTGAGGTTCCATATCTCTTTTGTTCAGAACTTCGGTTTATAAACGTCTTCCTTTCTTCTTCATAGTCTTACATCTATAACCCCTAAGTTTTGAATCTCCACTATGTGTCTTCTTCTACCATGATGTCGAACTGCTGCTGCCACCGTGGAATTGATTCCTATTTCCAGATCAATGCAACCTCTTTTTCCGACCATTTATCAAGCTAGAAAGAAGTGGTTGCGCCATTATGTATCTCAACCTTAATAATATATTAAGCAAGGGCTCGATACTTCAAAAGCTTATTCCACAGCCAAGAGCCAAGGTGCTGCTTTCATTAACTGACCAATATGAACCCTAACGGACAAGATGAAGATGGATCCACTTACTCAAGAGCGATGTGTTTGGGGACAGAATGCACCAAACTAGTTTTAGTCTTTTAGACAGAAGACCTTATTTGCTACAAACATGTGACCAAGCAATCTTAAGCAACTTCTTAACAACTAATAACTAACGCTCAGCTTCTTGGTCATTAAGGGGGAGAGCCAGATATCTGACCGGAAGGGATCTAGACGCAAAAGGAAAGTGGTGCAAGATGTCGTTTATAGCTGTGTCGTGTACTCCTGCAACGTAAGAAGTAGATTTTTCCAAACTTATGTGCAGACCAGAAGCTTCGGCAAACTCTTTGAACACCTTTAAAATACCCCCAATGGAATTCTTATCCCCGTCTGCAAATACAAGGAGGTCGTCTGAAAAGCATAGATGAGTTAGATTGAGCTCTTTGCAATATGGATGGTAGCCAATCTTTCCATGAATAGCTGCTTTATCTAACATCTTGGAGAGAACTTGCATACAGATAACAAACAGATAGGGAGATAAGGAACAGTATTGCCTAAGTCCTCTTGCACTGTTGAAATAACCAGCCAGTTCCCCATTTATCTGAACCGAGAAAGAGGTCATAGAGATGCACTTCTCAATCCAGAGAATGAATGAAACGCTCCGGAATCTTCAAAGCAGACAGTGTAGAGAGCAAAAAAGGCCATTGCACCGAGTCAAAAGCTTTTGATATATCAACTTTCATCATACATCGTGAGGAAACCGAGCTCTTGTGGTAGTTCTTTACCAATTCTGAGGCAAGTAACACATTTTCCATTAACAAGCGACCCTTGATGAAAGCCGATTGAGATGGAGAGATGAATTGAGGGAGAACTCGTTTCAGCTGATTTTCAAGGATCTTTGATATCACTTTGTAAATGACATTGCAGCAATAGATTGGACGGTAGTCCTTCAACTATTTGGCCTCATCTTTCTTGGGAATAAGCGCCAGTATGGTCGAGTTCAAACCATGGGGAGAAAGCCATTATCGAAGAATGATTGTATTGCCACTGTAAAATCATAACCGATGACTGGCTATGCTGCTTTGTAGAAATTACTGGTGTATCCATCTGGATCGGGAGGTTTGTTGCTTGCCATAGCGAACAGTACTTCTTGATCTCATCCTCTTTAACAGCCTGAATTAATAGCCTCTGATTTGTCTCCTGACATTCAAAAGCCAACAACCCCTGCACCTCATTTGTCACTGGAGCACTATAATTCACAATCTTATGCGCTAAAAAACCATTAAAATAACTCACTGCCTCAATTTTTATCTCATCTTGAGTCCCTGCATTGGACCCGTCCTCCATCTACATTTCTCTAATGGTTTTTTAATCTCTCTGACATTGGCCGCAATATGGACATGTTTACTACGCCATCCCCCACCTTGAGCCAGTGATCCTTCGCTTTTTGGTTAAGCACATTTTCATTTATCTGAGACAAAAGACACCATCTCATGTAGGCTTGTCTTTCCTCATTTATCTCATGTTGGGTCGGGTGTGTAAGTATCATTATTTGATATTCACATAGTTCTTCATACGCTTCTTTGATACACTTAGAGATATCTCCTATTTGCTCCTTACTGAGATTTCTAATTAAAGGTTTCAGAGCCTTTAATTTTTGTGATAAACAATGGAGCGCATACGTGGAGTGGAAGAGTGGCACAGTACCCTCCCAAAAGGACTCTAGCATAGACAAAAATCCAGGAAGTTCAGCCACAATATTTGTGGACTTAAACAGTTGTTTCGGACGCAAAGCATCTGCTTTTATCTTTAATCTGCATCTTGAAAGATCAGAACAGCCTCCAGCTTCAAAAACACAGTAGGACTGAGGATAGTACTTGTTCCACTCAGAATTCATCAGCATTCTGTCAAGCTTTTTACAAATCAAACCATCTTCTCTCTTATTACACCAGGTCAGGCGAGGACCTTGATATGTCAAGTCCAGCAAAGAGAAAACCCGAACTGCATCCTGAAAATCTCACATACCAAGTGGGACATTTGTTAACATCTATGTCCAAAATATCATTGAAATCACCAAGAACCAGCCAAGGTTTACTGCCAATCAATGACGAATTTTGATGATTCATGAGATCCTCCCATAACGCTTTCCTCTCCTCAACCAAGTTTGAGGCATACACAAAAGAACATAAGAATTCTTCCTCTAAATTCTCTAACAGGATCAAAACAGTGATCACTTGTCCACTTTTGAAGCAAGGTGTTTGATCTGCTCAAATTTACCCTAGAGCTACTCTCCAATCTAAGAGATCGA
>OVBI01003177.1:0-14045 GCA_900406495.1 Sisymbrium altissimum
TATATATATATTTTTCTGATTAACCAAATTCTAGAACTATTCAGATAAATAACTGTTAATTTATTTGCAGCATAACTTGGGTACATATTAGATAAAAAGAAATCTCTTAAACACTATTTTATTCAATTAATTGTAGCCAAAAATTATGTGGGAACATAACACTGTTATAACCTTATAGATTAGTTGATAATGTGATTGAAATCAACGAGATTGCTTCCACGTTAACATAATATTTCCAATTCTAATTTTTTTTTTTTTGGGGGAGTTAAGACTGGAAATATTATCAGAGATCTAGATTCAGAATCTGGAATTTACTCCAAAAATTTGGATATCTAAAAAGAGAAATTCGGGTGTTTTAAATTTTCTTCTTTGTTATGGTATATGGTGCCAGCGCTCTATAAACCTGGAACACCATGAGGTTGAAATTTTGTATACTTTTCCGTCAAATTACTTCATTGAACTTCAAGATTACATAATTTTTTAGACCAAAAAAAAGATTACATAATTGCTTCCATGATATTCCAATATTTTGGACATTATTGTAGTTTATTTAGCCAATTCCCTGAATAAGTAAGTTCCTCCATCGCCTTATTTTATTGATTTATTTTTCTAGCCACACACATAAACATGCACCCGACATATTGGCAATAGAGAGGATCTTTATTTCCTGGTCAAGGAAACTACGATGATTACTGTCATATTAGGGCGATGGTTTGAAACACTTAGATACTTGGCCATGTAGTGTGCGTACTTGTCGAACACCGGCTCGATAATGGCATCTCCAAAATGCGCAACGAGTAACGGTTCGGTGATGCTTCTTGCCCAGCTTGCGTGCTTTTTACCAGCTTCCAAGTGAATTGATTGGTCCTCATGTTCTTCTTCGATACGGTCAATTTTGTATGGAAGAATATGGTCAATGTTCTCGATCTTGTTGATCTCGAAGGATCCTTCCTTTAAGATAATTTCTCTCACCTCATCTTCGTTTGGATTGTAAAAAGGCATATTAAATGATTCCATCTCTGATTCCTTCACAACCCCCTACACTCACATTAATTAATTGTCCCAAATTGTTAATACTTGGTAAAGATATGTTAAAGAAGAAGAAGAAGAAGAAGAAGAAGAAGTTGAATATGCACCTCGGAGACTAGATCAAGGACGCAATCGGATAACATCGACCAAACCTGAAAACAATCTTTGGATAAAGAATTGGAAACCTTTCTTCCCATGAAAGTTAGAACCATGTGCCCATTAGGCACTATCTCTTCTGAACGCATCTTTAGGAACAACGAAAAATCTTTCTTGAACTGATTCGAATAAATATTGTAGACATTTGGCGATGGATCTTTGATATGAATGCTTTCAGTGTTGTTCTCAATGCCATCAGGAACCTCAGAAAGCCAATGGACGCTAAAAGACGAATGAAGAAAATGAAGAGACTTGCTTGGGAACAACCTTGAATAAAAGGAACCTGGAACTCCCGAGACAAAGCACCGTCCTTTAATCTCCCTTTCCAGCTTCTCTAGGAAAGAAGGAACCAGCTTGAAGGTAGTGTTAAAATCGTTCTCTGGCAGATCGTTCAAACAATAATCGATTTCTGGTAGGTTTTGATCCATTTGTTGGTATGACTGCGTTATCGTGTTAACTATTACGGACATGACCAACAACGTGTTTTGTCCAGATGAACAACCAAAGTCTGCCACTTTGATGCAACTGGGAAAAGCAACTTTCCTTATCATTTCTCTTACGTGTTCCGCTACCAAATGTCGTGTTTCATAGGAAACTCGTCTCTGTAAACCCCAAAAACTCATTGTCATATTCTTTAAGTAACCCGACGACTGTGCATGAGTTTAGCAAAAACGGCCATGTCATTGACGCAAACAAAAAAAAAAAAAAAAAAAAAAAAAAAAAAAAAAAAANGAAAGCAAAATCCAATATTTCACCAGACAGTATTTTTGTCTGTTTTCCCAAAAAACAAAAAAACCTTCCCATTCAGTAACTATTAATTAAGGATCTATAATGTTTTTTTTTTTTTTTTTTTGGAACTTTAGGATCTATAATGTTAACACGTTCACTACCACAAAGAGGTCCCAACTTCGAAACCGGTATCAGAAAAACTCTTAATTTTGCTTGTAAACTAAATATATATATATATATATATATATATATATATATTAAGATTTCTTTGTGGAAAAATGTCTAAACTAGAGGTTAGTCAATTATCAAAAGATCTTAGTATATGACCTAGCACAGTCAGAAATCCTTGAATCATCGTAATTCATTATAGTGCCTTTGTACCTGAGACTGTGCATTAGAAGCGTAACTGTGTTCTCCAGTTCCTCCTTTCATGCTAAGACCGTCCACCAAAGAGTCCCTAATGTAGTAAAATATGACCAACTTTATTTGATCAGATAATATTCAAAATTGGGGTTACAAGTCAGTAAACACACAATGGTTAGTTAGATTTTAAAATATATAAAATATCGGTAAGATCGGACATTTTAATCGAACTACATACGAAATGAATTATAAAAACGACAATAAAATTGAAAATTAGTCATATAAACTGTAATTTATCAAGATTTTCGCAGCTAACTAATAGTGAACATAAAATAATTTTGTTCTAACATCAAATTACAAAATAAAAGATGTACAGTTAATTAAACGTACATATTATTATAAACAGAATTTAATTCTATGTAGAATTTGTTTGTAGTTTTATCTAAAACCAAACTGTATCAAAATTCTGCCACACGATATCGAATCAAATTATACATATGCCACTACAAAAATTCATTACGAAGTGAGACCGGATTATACACACGTACCTTCCCATTTTATACACGAAAACGTGAATTATTACCTTGAGGAAGACATTTGTGCACAAAATGTTTGAATGAGTTTATTTGTCAATTGTGTGCTTCACTAGCTGGAAGATACGTATATTTATGGATTTATTTTATTAGTTTTTTACTCGACCTTGAAAGATGTGAGGAATGAGTTTCACGTTATCAATTCGTGGCCACTACCTGTGAATAAAATCGTATCGGTCTTAGAGGATTTTCAATTGTACTCTATTTTTCTTTCTAAACTCTATATTTAGAGTAAAATTATTTCCAATAATACTTTATATTCTATTTTAAAATAAAAAATTCTAATAATTATTTCAAATTTGGAATAAATTTTAGAATTTTTTATTTTTAGAGTTCTATTTTTTTTTTTAGAAAATAATCTTTTAATTTTTATATAATTTATTTTATACTCAAAAAAAATTATACATTTTAGTTTTATACTTAGAAAATTATAATAGTTAGTTTTATATTTAAAGAATATTAATTTCAATAAACAATAATGATAAAATATAAAATTAAAGATAAAAAAATCTTATTTCTCATTTTGAAATGCTTTAATTGATTATTTTGGGAGAAATACACTAATATATATTCTTAAAAAATGTATTTGATATTCAATTTCTTTGATGTAAGGAATTTTCTTCCAATTTAGTATATTTAATTTTAATAAATTTGAAAGTTTATCTGTTTTTTGTACAAGATAAAATGAATAGAAAAAATTAATATATTTTTAAAATATAAAGTCAAAAAACAAAATAACAGTTAATAAAAATAAAGTTCATTATTAAAATAAAACTTATCTTTATTTTTAAAAAATTCTAATTTTAGAATAAAAATAGAGTAAACCATTGGAGATGATTTTAATCGATTTGAATAATATATGATAAGAAATGTGTAAGTGAGAGATGATATGATAATGATAATGTCAGGTCTTCATAATTTCTTTATATTCAAATTTTACTAAGAATGATTGTGAATAATCCATGTCAATCTCATACGACTTTCAAATTTAGTTTCGAAGTCTAGTTTTTGACATATTTAGTTTCATGTGAACAAACCAAATTTAGGTATGTGATGTGTTGCATTTTTGACCCATTTTAACAAGTAATTTTCAGATTTTTTGTATTTTTATCAGAAAAAATTAGTCTTTATGAAATCACTACAAATCTAAAGATAGTTTTGTATCAAGATTAGAGATTTTTTAGTAAACATAGGGAAATAAAATGAGATAAAAGACGAGAATAATTTTCGAAAAAAATGAAATAATTAATTCATGTGAACAAAAAGACGAGAATAATTCTCCAAAGCTGCAGCTGGAGCGACCACTCAATTTAGAATCTTTGATTCAGGGGGAAGAAAAACAAAGAATTTGATATATTGTATTTTTATAGTTTTAAATTTATATATTTAACATATTTAAATTTTAAATTTTGCATTTAAGCATATAAAATCCCCTTGACCAAAAAAAAAGAAAAAAAAAAGCATATAAAAGACACCAACAAACTCATCAACACGTACAATCATCTTACAGAAGACACTAACAAAAACCCATACATAGAAGGCAGAAATATAAAATAACTCTTTAAAAAGATGGGCGGGATTGATTGGCGCAGTGGTCAGTATCCTTCATGTTATCCTGGCCCAATTGTCGGTCGAACTTTCTTGTGAGAACAAAAGAATTTGTGGTCTAGAGTAAATCAGTGGCACACGAAAAGACAACTCACATTTATTTATCTTTTGGTCGAAAGACAATAATTCACAAAGAAATATCATTTTCTGTTTAAAAATGATTACCGGCATTTAATTGTATCAAAATATAATGACAAATATACACAAAAGAGGAAAACAAATCATATAATATGGGACGGGATAGACTGAGGTCGAAGAAAGAATGAAACTTAAACTTTCCGCCATATATATTAACAGCAGAATTATGAAACCTGTATTTTCTAGTCAATGTAACAAAAACAAAGTTGATGGTCATTTTGCTGCAGCTTCTTGAAACGATGTAGTGTTGGGCTGCGTGTTGTGCGTACTTCTTAAACTGACGGTCGATAATAGCATCTCCGAAATGAGCAGCCAACATTGGTTCAGTGATGGATCTTATTCTGCTTGCCATCATTTCCCCAAATTTTAATCAACATGTTTTATCTTCATCTTCCTCATTAGCTTTGTATGGAACTGGATGTTTATGCTCTCGATAGTGTTGCTCGCAAGTGATTCTTAGTTTCGAACAAGTTCCCTAACCTCGTCTTCATCCGCATCATAAAACAGCAAGATGAATGAATCCACATCTGATTCCTTGACATTTCCTTACATCAGTGGCAAATCAGCCATAATATTTATCACGGTTGACTTAAATTTTGTTAAGGTTAAAAAACCAAAACACTTAAATTTTGTTATAAAATAAAATTAAGTATTATATAATTCTTAAATATATTAACTATTTAAATTTATATGTATCCAAATATTATAATTTTTTATAAATTTTCAGATGTTGGAATGTCGGAAAAATAAAGAAAATTAGGATAGGAAAAAAATAACAAATAAGTGATTATGGCAAAAAAAAAAATTCAATGAACAAAGAAGGAAATTTGGTCTTAAAAACTCATGGGTTCAAATTGTTTTCCAGCAAATATTACTGGGGTCATTAAGCTAATTCTAAAATGTTTTACAAAAAAAATATATATATATATATATATTACAAAAGAATTTATAGGGGTCATTAACTCCCCTCTCATCAACCTAGCCTCACAACATATATATTAGGAATCTTACAATAAGGTCTAATGTAATATATAGGATACATGGTACTATCGACGTAAAATCAGTTGATAACTGGTATTGAAATATGAACTTCAATTATATACATATTGTTACATTTTTCTTTTTCAAAGAGTGCTAATTTTAACGATTACCTCGGAGACTAAGTCGAGGAGGGAATCAGACAATCAGTCAACAACGACCAATAATGACAGCTCTCTCTATACAAAGGATCATGAGCATTTCTGCCTTTGAATGTCAGAACGCAGTTTTAAGAATAACGAAAAATCCTTTTGAAACTGATCCAAGTAACTCTTGGGCACACTTAGTTAGAGGGCAAGGGCTTCTAATATACACATTCTTCTTATTACCTTCAATTAAGGCCGTCAGGAACCTTAGAGAGCCAATGGATACTACAAGCTGATTGAACATAATGAAGAGATTTGCTTGGGAAGAGCTTCGAGTAAAAAGAACCGGGGACTCCTGAGAGTCTGAGATGAAGCACCTTCCTCTAACATCCCTTTTTAGATTCTCCGGGAAGGAAGAGGCCCACTTGAAGGTCATATTGAATTCATTATTTGAAAATTCGTTTAGACAACAATCAATTTTGGTGGGTCTTGCTTCTTGGTACAAAGCTATGATTGTTTTGACGATTCTAGACATGGCCGAAAAAGTATTTTGTCCGGTAGAACAGCCCAACTCAGCCACCTTCATGTGTTCAGAAAAGCCCAAATTCAACAGCGTTTCTCGAATATTTCTATTACGATCGTTTGTGCTTTAGAGAAACTATTTTCTGCGGAGCCAAATGTACAAAAAAAAAAAATGGTTAAATTATATTTACGTTTTCTTGTACTATTCTAGCTAATTCAGCCTAGCTAGATTATTAGGAACAAACCTGGTGACCAGAATTATTAGCATAGCCATGTTCTCCATCGCCTCCATTCATACTAACAACGTTGTAGTCAAAGAGTTCCTATTATATAGATAGAGAAGTCACAACAAAATCAAGACTTGGACCACAAATACAACACAGGATACAAAGTAGTTAAGTTATGAATAAAGTCGTGTTGTACCTATTTGACTAGCAGTATTTACTGATACACAAATTTGAAAGAAAAAAAAATTACCTTAAAGAAGACATGATGTAGAGAAAAATCTTTAAATCAAAATCAGGTTTTGGCTAGGCTATATGTTTCTTCTTTTAAACCAAAGCAGCGTCAACAATTTGAAACATATTAACTATTTATGCTATAATTAATAACAATTTTGTAATTTAAATACAATAACTGTAACGACCAAACGATCAAGTGAACTCGGATATTCGTTTAAAATTTCATCTGGTTTCTTTGTTAAAGAACTATATAAACAGTTTTCTCTGTTAAAAAAAAAAAGACCACATGCATGCGTACTAGTAAGTTGAGTTTGGTGCGACGATCAGTCTTCACAAGTATTATAAAGGGTAAAATTGGATCATAATTAATTTATCTCTTAATTTAAATGGTAATAAGACAATTTTTGATGAGAAAGTTAGAATATGACAATGTTTGTGTTTATAAGTTTCTTATGGTACAAATTCCTTTTTAAAAAACTCACATAAGCTCAACAATCTTATTTGAGCAGAAAACACTGGAAGTGATTTAACGCGGTTAGCATTTTCTGTTGCCGCCAATTCTCACCGCCGATGGCACACCTCTGTTGTTACTTGGTTTTTTTCACCACAAAGAAAACTTAAAACTTCTTGATGTTTGAAAACGAAGACAACATTGCTTTTTTATTTCAATGATTTGAAATTCACAAATACGTACATATTAAGAATGACACAAACACTACTTCACATTGATGAGGATTTTCATAAAAGGAATATAAAAAAATCACGCAGCTGTACTCATCACAATACTTGACAATTTAATTGCCTCTGCGGGCCAAATTGATTGAAGGATCAGTAAAATCGTCTTTATTACATTTTACCTTTTATTAGAACTAAAATGCATCAAATATATCGAAGGATTGTTACTTCCTAGTCAATGAAACGAAGAAATTAACCGTTGGTTTGTTGCGCAAAGTATTGTAACTTTGGGCTAAATGGTATGTATACTTTTCGAATAAACGATCGATTATAGCGCTTCCAAAATGAGCAGCAAGCATCGGTTCAGTGATGGATCTTATGAATTTTGCCCTCTTTCTAACGACTTCAAATACACACGATTGGTCCACATTATCATCATCTTTCACTTCAGTACGACCAGTTTTGTATGAAAAGAGAAGACCAAATATTGTCTCAAAATTGTTGATCTCGAAAGAGCCCTCGTTTTCGATGACTTCCCTCACCTCATTTTCGTCAGGATTGTAAAACGGTAAGTTGAAAGATTCCACATCTGATTCCTTTACAATCCCCTGCACGTAAAATATTACCCCAAAATCTTGTTATAACTACGATCTGAAGCGATACATACATACAAGTGGCGCATTCCCACAAAAACTTCGATTTCAAAAGGAAAAAAAAAACAAACAAACAAAAAAGGCAAACAAATATTTGACTCTTAATATGAATATGAAATGGATGCTTTAAATGACAATAACACATGGCACTCTACCAGACTGGAAATTAGTATGAGTGTCGATCCGAGATATCGTTGGTTATCAAAAAATAGAATTAAAATTAGAAAAGAAAGAAGAGTCATGATAACAAATACCTCAGAGACCAAATCGAGGAGGGAGACAGATATCAACGACCAATTTCGGAAACAATCTTTGGATAAAGGGTCCAATGCTTTTCGTCCCACTAAAGTGAGAGCCATACGTCCATTAGGCATTGTTTCCTCCGCACGCATTCTTAGAAACAATGAGAAATCATTCTTGAACTGAGTCAAATAACTCCTGTACACATTTGGAGGGCATGGACTTCTAAGATACACGTTCGTCTTATTCTCCTCAAGCCCATCAGGGACCTTAGAAAGCCAATGGAGACAAAAGGATGAATGAACAGAATGGAGAGACTTGCTTGGGAAAAGTCTTGAGTAGAATGAGCCTGGGACTCCTGAGACGAAGCACTTTTCTTTAACATCATTCTTCAGCTTCTCGTGGAAAGAAGGGATCAATTTGAAGGTTGTGTTGAAGTCGTTGTCAGGAAGATCGTTTAGACAACAATCTATCTCTGGTGGGTTTTGTCCTTTTTGTTGGTATAATGCTGTGATGGTGTTGATGATTTCGGACATGGCCATAAACGTGTTTCCTCCGGAAGAACATCCCAAGTCAGCCACTTTGATACAACCAGGAAAACCCAATTTCACGGTCGCTTCCTTTACGTTTTCGACCACCGCCGAGTTTACGTCGGAATTAATACTTTTCTACAATAAGTTAAAAGTTCAAGTTAATCATATGTAACATGAAAGACCTTGAACCAACAAAAAAAAGGAGCCAACGATGCCTAAAAAGGAGAGACAACAAAAATGCAATGTATTTGATCAGAAAAGTTGTTAATAATTATCGCTAATAGTATATTGATTTGCGACATATAGATTATAGAATGTATGTTTGCCAAAGCAATATAGTTCAATTGTGGCAAAACTAGATTCGTCGTACCAATTATAGAGAAGTACTTACCTGCGCCTCAGAATTATTTGCATAACTGTGTTCTCCGTCCCCACCCTTCATGCTAAGAACACCCATGAGAGAGTCCCTAATGTTTATAACACAAGTTGATTTGATAAGATGAAATCATAAATATCGACGTTCAGATTATAAATATATAAGCACAGGAGGCATGCAAAGTACGACCTTGGGGTAGACTCTTTGAATTTATTTTTTGTTTATTGTTTTGTGAGATGGAGAGTGTTTTTTTTTTGTGTGTTCTAGAGATGGAGAGTGTTTAGATTTGAATGTTTTCGAGCCATATAGATATTGACGTTTGATTTTTTAAATAATTTTATTTATCACCATCATAAATTAATGGATTTTAGCCGTAACAATAAATATATGAGAACAGATATTTTTTATTACCTTTGTATAAAGGCATAAGCGATAATAAAAATTCGAGCAATTTTCTTTTTTTACTATTAATTGCAATTTCCCGGCTAAACCACGTTTTAACCAATAATACTGGGACAGGGTTAAAAGGTTCAAACCAGAAATCAACTGACAAACTAAACCGATTTCAAGAAACCGAGATGGATCAGAAAATATCTGCAACAAAGGAACAAGAGCCTCCGCCACTTGACCACAATTGATCCGACACGGCAGAAAAAAAATAATGAGTACCGCACCAGCGGACCACAAAGAAAACAATTTGTTTACGACATGGACGTCAATTTTTTAAAAAGTATTTTAGGTGAAACCTTTAGCTTCAAAAGTTATTTGGAGCATTGTGTTATTTGTGTGTTATACCCTTGAGTTAGAAATAGATAATAAACATAATTCTGTTGAACCATTAACTTTGAAAAAAGTAACACATGTTAAAATTTCTGGAAAATCATATAACACTATCATTTTTATTTTTTTTTTTTTTTTTTTTTCCAACCNTGACAACCATTTTTATTTTTTTAAACAACCATATAACATTATCATTTTTATTTTTTAAAACAACCATATAACGCTATCATAATTTAAGTTCTGTGAATAAATTTAAATATTATAAAAATGATAAAGAATAAATTATATAACTCTTTTTGTTGAACATCTCAAATAAAGTACAAAAGAAATAAACACAAATTCTTCAATGAACTTTTTTCCAAGTCTGAAATCAAAATGATGCATATCGATTTGACGTCTCCTTTTTTGACTCTTTTATATTAATAAGAAGTTCAGAACAGCAGTTAAAGCATTTTTTAATAATAATGTTTTAATAACTGAACACATGTGTTCTAATTTTATTTTATTTTATTATATTTTGTAAGTTGATTGGAGGATGTGCTAGTCTGGAGAGTATATATTTGACGGAAAGAATAAAGCGCATGTGTTAATACTATTCTTTTAATTTGTGCTAATTAAACAAAATAAGAATTTTTATTCTTTTCTTAATGGTTAATTTAATTCTCCAAAACCATTCATTTACAGAAGAGAAGAGTAGTAGATCGGAGCTTTAAAAGCTCAAGTATTTTTTTTTGTCGGCAGCTCAAGTTGATTTTTAATAATTAATGAAGGACCATAGGTACAGAGAGAGAGAGAGAGAGGGAACTCATTATAACGTTCAACCAATTTTGAATTTAACATTCTTAGCAAAAAAAAAAAAATTTTGAATTTAACATATTCATCGACGAAAAGTTAGCTACTAATCTACGTTAGTATATAAATCATTAATGGACTAAAATTTCCAGGTTCGAGTTATGTAGTGAAATTTTTGCATACAAGAACCTAAAACGTAGAAAGTCTCAGAAATTATGGTCTTAATCGAAAAACGTTTTCCATTTATCTTTTAATATATAAAAACTTGTCTATCAAACGGGTAAAAATTAAAAATTAATATTAAAAATTTTGTTAAATTATTTAAAAATATATTTTTTTATAATTGTTAGTTAACAAATCTAAAAAATTAAGGACCAAATCTTAAATAATTTTTTTATTTACAATTTAAAATAAAGATTTGTGTGATATATAGATAAAAACTATGTAAAATCTATAATTGATAACTCGTGTAATTAAAATTTATATATTTAAATTTAATGTTAAGACTCATGTTAAGTTATCCAAAATTATATTTTATATTTCGCATACATTTATATATAGGTGATTATTTCTAATTTTGGGGGGTTTTCGCATATATTTATATATAGGTGATTATTTCTAATTTTTTGGGTTTATGATTTTTAAAAAAGGTAAATTACCCTTTTTATTACTTTAATCCTTTTTGGTTTATAATTTTCTTTTTTAAAAAATGTAATTTACTTTTTTATTACTTTAATCCTTTAAAAATGTAAATTTTTTGTTCTTTTATTTTAATCCTTTTATATAAATTTTTTTTTAAATGGTAATTTACTTTTTCGATTACTTTTTTTTATATTTTTTTTTTGTAATTTATATTTTAACACATATCAAAATCTTAAATGATTAAATCCCTACTTGTCACAATCCTATTAATTTATTAACTTTGAAAATTCAACTTTATATAATAAAATTTATTTGACATTACGGATGGAGTATAATTCTTCAAACATGCAATTCTTTTTACAAATTATGGATCCAAAATTTTTGAATGTTATTGAACCGTCCACCACACCGAAGCTGATACTAAAGTCAACTACATATCTAGTGGACTGAATAATCGGGCCGTCTATACCCGGCGGGTCGGGCTGATATTATCTAAAGACTGGGCCTATAACTTCTGTACCCAAAGATTGTGACAACTGATCTTCTCACGTGGTCTTCAAAAAAAAATCATAGCAGTAAGAAATAATCAGGAGGTGTCTCTCCTCCGTTAGGCACGGTTTCCCTTTTATTTTAAGAGATCGAGAAATCATAATGGAACTGGATCAAATCACTCTTGGATAGGCCCGGCCTTTTAAGATCCAATCAAGCATATGTTTCAGGCCACAAAATATACTTAACGTACATAGAACCTCTATAAATTAATACTCAATAAATTAATAATTATTATAGATTAATAAATTTCTTTAGTCCTAAGTCGGGTCAGTGTAAAATTTAATAAAATTCGATAAAATAATAAGATAATAATTTTTTTCAAATTCTTGTGTAAATATATGATCCCAATGATATTATAAATTAATAATTATACATATATATATATCTAAGATAATATTTTAGAATATGATTTTCTTTTTATTTAAACTGAAGATCTCATTAATATTTTATCACTACTTTTATTATGTATCGCAATTTTAGTGATGCTTATCTTTTATACTTAAATTCAAAACTTATTAAGATTTGGCACAATGAATTTTTTTTTTATTTCTAAATGCTTTCAAATATATTGTAATATCATTTTAAGTTTCATCATTGCAGATTGTAATTATTATTTTTTATACATTTTGAATTTATGAATATATATCATTTTTAAATAGATATTTAATATATATTATTAACATCTATTGTAGTGTTATAATTAATTTCATCTTTATTACTTAAGGTTTGTATATGTTACTTTTATTAATAGATTCCGTTAAATTCTTTAAATTTTTTAGAATAACATGATTTTTCAAAAAAAAATCCAAAATAAATTATGGATTAAACGCATTATTTTTATAAATTAATAAATATTAATTTATCGATTAATTAATAATTATAAATTAATAATTTTTCAAAGTCCCAACATTATTAATTTATAAAAGTTTTACTGTACTTAAGTTTAAGGTCCACGTATTTGTTTGTCCTTTTAACTTATGTGGTTTTAGGTTCGAGCATTGACTTACATTAATTTTTGTTAGTTTTCCCTTCATCTATATTTTGCCAACGAGACTTCCTTTTCCATTTAGGAAATTTTTGAAAACTGATTATTTTCCAAAGTGATCGGTGAAAAATAGTCTATGTTTCCCAAGTTATTTCAGAAAATTATATCAATTCATTTAAAAAAGCATAAGTAATAATGTTCCGACCGGCCTGCTTGCACATATTCGAAAGGCATGGACTTCTAAGATAAAAACATTTTACTTGTTCTCGTGAAGTCCAAGATATATCATGGAAACCTTGCAAATCCAATAGATATACTATACGTAATTGATGAAACAAAATGGGCAGAGTGAGCCATATTTTGGGACTTGGGAGTTGTAACCTCCAGTAAAATGGATGCTAAGACTCCTGAGATGAAGGTCGTCTTATCTAAGAAATCATTTAAAGGTACTTCAACCATTTTTTTTTTTAAAGCAACTTCAACCATTTTGTTGTTATGGTTTATATAACTGTTTTGACGATTTTAGAGATTGAAACGGTATTTTCTCTGTAAGATGAGCCTAAGTAAGCTACTTTGGTATCGATTTCTTACAAAATCAAACCTACTGAAAACTTTTCATATTATATATCGGAATTCAGAGCATTGACAATTTTGAGTGTTTTTCCTTTTCTTTGTAAGTAAGAAGAACAATTCCAAAAAAAAAAAAATTCATTGGTTAGTGAAGTGGATTAAAGTCAACGCTAACAAAAAAAACTAAAGTTGCAGTACGAATTATGCAGTTGCTAATAATTGTATAATTAATCATCAATCTCTACCAATAAAAGAAAATTATTGATGATCATTCGTCATTTATTGATTTGTAATAACGTTGTTGGTTTGAACCTATGTCCAAACTGGTAAAATGTCCATGTTAACCATAAAAGGAAATAACAAATATTACAAGACTTCAAATTCAGACATTGTTCTTAAACTACAATATTGACTAAAATTGAGATATATGATACAATGTTAAATATTACACAAGAATAATAGTTTCTACCGTGTAGGGCTGGGCATTCGGTTACCCATTCGGGTTCGGTTCGGGGTCAATTCGG
>OVBI01003178.1:0-14033 GCA_900406495.1 Sisymbrium altissimum
TTGGTACGAACCTTCGGTAAAAACCTGCCAGTCCATGGAAGCTTCTGACCTTAGTGATGGTCGTTGGACTTGGCCAGTCCCAGATAACTTGTACCTTCTCCTCATCTACACGTAGTCCATCTGCACCAACAACAAAATCTAAAAAGACCACGTCATCTGTCCCAAAAGAGCATTTCTTCAAGTTAGCATACAATTGTTCTTTTCTAAGTATTTCAAGAACCAAACGCAAATGCTTCTTATGCTCTTCTAGGTCCTTGCTGTAGATGAGAATGTCATCAAAATATGCAACAACAAAATGACCTATAAACGTTCTAAGCACATGATTCATGAGACGCATAAAGGTGCTAGGTGTATTTGTCAATCCAAAAGTCATAACCAACCATCCATACAATCCAAGCTTAGTTTTAAAAGTAGGAATTGGATGTCTATCCTTTACCGTGATGTTGTTTATGGCACGGCAGTCCACGCTTAGGAATTGGATGTCTATCCTTTACCGTGATGTTGTTTATGGCACGGCAGTCCACGCTTATCCTCCAAATCCCATCCTTCTTTGGCACAAACAGAACAGGAACCGTGCATGGGCTGAGGCTTTCCCTGATGTAACCTTTGTCCAAAATCTCTGGAATTTGTTTTTGCAACTCCTTGGTTTCAACCGGGTTGATTCTGTAGGCTGGACGGTTGGGAAGAGAAGCTCCGGGAACAAAATCTATCTGGTGTTCAATTCCCCTGACCGGAGGCAGTCCTTTCGGATTCTCTTCAGGGAAAACGTCTTTGAAGTCCTGCAGAATATCTTGAAGATCACTCAGAAACTCGGGTGCGTGGTTAGAAGATGCCATAAGAGTTTTTTTATAAACCAACAAAAGGAAAGGAGCCTGAGAGAAAAGAGTTTTTCTTACTTGTCCTTGCTTGACTGGGAAGTTAGAATTTCTCTTGGCCGCCTTTGGTTCTTCTTTGGCCTCGTGTATTTCACGAATTTTCTTAAGTTGAATTTGGTCGTGATTAGCTTCTGATGGTGAGAGAGGGACCAACGTGATTTTCTTGCCATTGTGGTCGAAAGAATGGCGGTTCGTGAATCCATCGTGGATCGCTTTCTTATCGTACTGCCATGGTCGACCAAGAAGAATATGGCTGGCGTCCATTGGAAGGACATTTCACACGATCTCATCGCTGTACCGGCCTATCGTGATCGCTACCGTGACTTTTTCCGTGACGCGTAGCTCGCCCGCATCGTTCAGCCATTCAAGTTTAAAGGGGCGTGGGTGGGGACGCGTCTCGAGACCGAGCTTCCTGACCAAAACATCGCTAGCGGCATTAGTACAGCTGCCCCCATCAATGATAAGAGAACAAATTTTACCCTGGACAAAACAACGAGAATGAAACAAATTCTCCCTTTGTTCTGCTTCCTCCCTTTTGGGATGGACATTAAGACTTCTCCGGGTGACTAGGAGCTGACCCTGGGCCGGTTAATCTAAGAGCTCATCGTCCGGTCTTTCATTAAAGATTGGTCCATCATCTTTTTCTTCGGCTTCCGATTCAACTTCTCCATTGTCACGCAAGATCATTGTCTTTTGGTTTGGACAACTGTTGGCGTAGTGACCTAAGCCCTGGCATTTGAAACACCTGATATCCCTGGCTCTGCTCGTGGTTCCCACGGCTTTATTTTTGTCAAAACGAGAAGAGAAGTTGTTAGTTTTGGAATCAGAAGGAACTAGGGCCGAGGACTTACCTTTGTTATAAGATGGTTTGGCTTGCACGGCATATGGTGGTTTGGAAAAACCCTTTCTTTTGGATTGTTGCTCCAGCAGAATGGCCTTATGCAACATCTCCTCGATGCTTTCATACTCCTGGAGTTCCATGCGGTCCTGTAGTTCACGATTCAACCCTCCCACGAACCGCGCCATCGTTGCTTCAAGGGTTTCCTCTATATCCGCCTTTATCGTAAGAATTTCTATCTCCTGGAAATATTCTTCCACACTCTTAGATCCCTGGTTGAGCCGTCTGAGCTTTTGGTGAAGTTCCCGGCCATAATGGTTTGGTATAAACCTTTTTCTCATGAGCGAGGTTAGATCTTCCCATGTTGAAATTGGATCACCACCTGTTCGTCTCCTGAGAAGCAACACTTGATCATACCAATTAATAGCATAGCCAGTGAATTCAGCCGCGGCCAACCTAACCTTTTTCATTTCAGAAAAGTTTTGGCAATCAAAAATGAGTTCAACTTTCCTTTCCCATTCAAGGTAAGCGTCTGGGTCATTTTTACCACAAAAAGGTAGGAATTTTAAGTTTGAGACGACCTATTCCATCTTCCACACGTTCATTTCTTCTAGCAAAAGGATTCATACCTTGCTCACGGTTTCGGTTACCTTGTCTCGGCCGGTAGTGTGTTCGGTCTTCATCGTCCATTTCCTCCTCATAACGACTAGGACGCCTAGGCCGGTTTCTGCGTGGAGCACGGTCAGGTTGAGTTTGTGTTTGCAATTCATCAATCCTTGCATGGATCTGCTCCAAACCTGCATTCATTAAGCGACTCATGTTATCATTTAAAGCTCTCATTTGCAAGTTGGATAATCCGGCAGTGGAAGTTTCTGGTCGGTCCTCTTGTTCCATTCTATCCTGAAAAGAAGAAACAAACAAGTCAAAGTAAAAATTCCTCTCCACTCGTGTGTTTAAAACTCCCCCACTCACGTGTTTCCCTCAAATTTTGGTGTCACACGAAATTTCTCTCAAGGTTCAAGGAGATCTAATCCGAACACCAATCGGAACACCCAAGTAACAAGGGAATAAGAGAGAAAAGAATATTTTGATGGGATCCGCTTTAACTATCCTAAGGCTGGATTTCTCTTCCGCCAGCAGGCTTACTCTTCCACCACTCACGCCGGATTTCTCTTCGGTCGTGATTCAAAACTATGATACCTTCCTTTTTTTTTTGCACATTTCTCTTTTGTTTTTTTGAAATACTGATTAGGTGATCACTAGGGAAGTAAAGGATAGCCCGGATCCAGTAAGAAAGAATTAGAGGAAAGTAATGAGAGATGAGAAGATGAAAAGTTTCAGAGATACCGAATTGAGTGGCTCTGATACCACTTTGATACGTCCTGAATTAGAGGATCACTCAGTCGGTATAGTTTGATATGGATCTGGCTGGATTGAGATGAATGACTGGGCAGATCTGATGGATCGAAGGATTGCACGATGGTTGCGGATGGCCACCGATATTCCCACTCGCCTTAGCTTCTTGATATGATGCAAAAGATCATCTGGAAGGTGAGGTTGTTTACTTGGATATTACGCACCAAGTGTTGGAGAAGTTCTTATTCAGAGAACAACGAAAGAAAGTTCTCAATCAAAAGATAAAATGAGCAAAGTCTGCTTTTTATCAAAGAAACGATCGCATACTTATACACTGAAGTATTCGAAAATAGAAAATAGAAATATTAATGTTTTACGACAAACAAGAAGCATGCAAAGAAAGAAAGACTAGAAAATTCAAATAAGTCAAAGACTATTTGAATTCATGCGTTTTTGGTCGAAGTGACCATTCGGCTACCGTTCAGGTTCATTGCCGATGCACTGGTCGAGACGCGGACGAGAGAGATTGGTCCAGCATGTGCCATCGGGTGATCCAATAGGGAAAAATGTGTTTTGGCTTGAGACAATTCTTCAGATAGCCTTAGAATCCTTGCCTTAGAAATCAGTCCGAGAGAAAACTCCAAGATTGACTCAAAATCAAATTCTTGATTCGCGCCCCGATCATTGGTACGAGCGGTACAGGCCAAAAGTGTAACTCTCGATCATCTTCGGATTCTTCCCGAGTCAAGGGAATTCTGGCTTGATCGATCGTCTTCTTTTGTCGAGTTGTTCGGGAAATAACCTAAGTGTCTCGGCTGATTTGATCGTCTGGTCGTGGATCCAATCGAAGGCCTAATCCGGATGCCCGAAGGTCGATACGATACACGACACGGTCACAATGCACGGGTTGTTTGGCTGGGGCAAATGTCATTCCGTATCGAAACATCGACTCGCCATGTTTCGTAACCCTATAACCTCCGTCTGTGCCCTGAGAAATCTGGTCCGGTTCAAGCTGCTTCCCGCATCCCGTCCAGTCCGATGCTTTAGCCCGATATTGACCCGATGTTCCATTTTCGTGTCCCGATGCTATATTCTGCGGCGCATCAATGTGCTTCCCTAACAAATTTTTCACGCAGAGAACATTGTGGAACACACAGCCTGTTGTTATAAAACAAGAACCCATCGACCTGATAATATTTTTCAAATGCCTTGTTCACACATTTCTTGAATACTTCGTTGAAATCAGGATCCTTTTCGTATAACTCTTTCATAAACTCAAAACCAATCTGATATGATCCTGGAAAAAGATGGACAGCTTGAACCCGAGGAGCATGGACAAGACAAGCTTGAACCAGATGAGTATGGAGAAAGCAAGCTTGTCGCTGAGGAGGATCTCCAAGTACTAAGTGGACCGATGACAAGATCAAAGAC
Organism: Sisymbrium altissimum; assembly: GCA_900406495.1. Lineage (NCBI taxonomy): Eukaryota > Viridiplantae > Streptophyta > Magnoliopsida > Brassicales > Brassicaceae > Sisymbrium > Sisymbrium altissimum. The sequence continues at coordinate 4,501 of OVBI01003178.1, forward strand.
CAAGGCATTGCACAAGGCCGTGGAGACATTCCTCAACCAAATCAAGAACCAAGAAGACCGTGTTATACTTGCCACTATGGTTTGTATACAAGCTGATTATGTACATGAGATGGTGTCACTTGGTATGCTCTTTTTCCCTTGACATGTTTTGTCCCAATGGGTTTTCATGTCAAGGTTTTTAACGAGGCCTAAGTAACACCTCGCCATTGCTCATGTACTAATCCCGTGGACCGACCTTATGATTTCATTTACTTATGTTATGTACTATGTGGCGTGTAGGCTTTAGGGTTGTGGAGTATGTTCCTCGGCCCTATATAAACCCATGCTTTTACTTATCGCCAACTTATCTATCTTTTATTCTAAAACTTTCTAAGTTGGATCACCTTCTCTAGTGTTTCATATCTATATAAACCCTTGTGATTTCTACGTGTGTAATATCGTGGACATCTCAAGTCTCTTGTTCAAGTTCATCATCACTTGATCAAGATCCACTTCTATCTTTTATTCAGCTTATCTCGCCAACCATTCCATCCGCGAGTTCATCTCATCCTGACCCTTCAGTTCCTAGTCCATAGATCCATTCTCATCCGTGTTTGAGTTTGTCAAAGTTGAATCCTAGGGACTTCTTGTCAAGTGGTATCAGAGCAGCTTTGATAAGCTAAGTTTTCTGACCTTTCAACTTCTGTGTGTGTCAAGTTTGAAAGTGACCGTTTAAATTCTTTAGATCTTGTGTTTGTTCGTGTAGATCTAGAGTTTGTTACTTGTTTATGCGACTTGTTATTGTTAGATCTGTTGTTTTAGTGTACGTTAGCTGCTTAAGAACGATTCATAGCACGAGTGTTGTGTGTTTTCAGAAACTATGGCTGGAGAATATGATCCAGAGGAAACTCCTGTGGGCAGACAGAACCGATTGATGTTGGACGCTCTTACGGCCGAGATGAGGAAGATGCTTCAAGTTGAGATGGCTAACTTCCGACAAAAGCAAGAACAACAGAGAGAGCCACGACGCCATAGGCAAGGAAAAGAACCGGCTGCAGAGACTTCCAGAGAACAACCTAGGGGTCGCGAGAATGATGAGGAAGGCCATGAGACCGATCAATACTATAAGAGCAGTAGTTCTTCAAAAGGCAGTCGAAGGAGTCGTGTTAGAAACCGTCCTAGGGACAACCTGGATGGAATCAAATTAACGATCCCTCCATTCTATGGCAAGTGTGATCCGGGTGCCTACCTTGAGTGGGAACAGAAGATTGAACTCATCTTTGTGGCGAAGCATTATACTGAAGGGGATAGGATCAAAGTTGCAGCCACCAAGTTCTATGACTATGCACTTAATTGGTGGGATCAACTAGTGACAACAAGGAGACACAACCAAGAGTATCTGGTTTCATCTTGGAATGAGATGAAAGGTTTGATGAGGAAGATGTTTGTGCCGAGCCACTACAGCCGTGATCTGCACCAAAGGCTCAGTAGACTTGTTCAAGGCTCACGCACGGTGGAAGACTACTTTCAAGAAGTGGAAAAACTGATGCCTAGAGCCGACATTGTTGAAGACAAGGAGGCTACAATGGCGCTTCCTTGGAGGGCTTAACCGTGACATTCAAGACTGACTTCAAACTTTATGTTATATGGACCTAGAAGAGATGCTGCATAAGGTCGTGATGTTTGAGCAGCAACTCAAAAGGAAGGGGGCTTATAGATCATCTAATGGGACATCAAACGCATACCGATCTAACTACTCGCGGGATGATAAAGGTCCAGCCATGAAAGACAGCAAGCCAATCACTGAGTTCAAGAGTCACCCTAACCTTGCGCAAGACATCAAAAGCAAACCCAAGGAGACTCAGAGCAGAACTAGGAATGTGAAATATTTCAAGTGCCAAGGGCGTGGTCATTACGCGAATGAATGCATCAACAAGAGGACCATGGTTCTTCTGGAGAATGGAGATGTCACGTCTGAGGATGAGTCTAAAGAAGAATCAACAGAGGAAGATGAGATCTTACCAGTCAAAGGATATCGGTTGGTTGCAAGGAGAACCTTGAGTAAGCAAAGCAAGACCGAGGAGGAGATTCAGCGAGAGAACTTCTTTCATACTCGTTGTATGGTCCAAGGAAAGGTGTGCAGTCTCATCATTGATGGACGAAGCTGGACCAACGTGGCTAGCAAGACTATGGTCCAGAAACGCAACCTAAAAACTACACCACATCCCAAACCATACACGTTGCAATGGCTGAACGATGAAGGAGAAATGAAGGTGTCTCACCAAGTTTCTGTTCCTATAGAGATTTGGAAGTACTAAGATGAGATACTCTGCGATGTACTGCCAATGGAAGCAAGCCATATACTGCTAGGAAGACCTTGGCAATCAGACAGAAAGTTGTTGCACGATGGGTACAAAAACCGCCATTCTTTTGAATACAAAGGCTGAAAGAATGTGTTGGTCCCTATGACTCCTTATGAGGTTTATCAGGACCAGAAGCAAGCTAAAAAGCCAGCCAAACATCCTAACTTCTTTGCTAAATCCAGTGAGGTAAAGAAAGCTTTGCATCTTGAACGTCCAATGCTCTTGTTCATGTTTAAAGAAATTTTGACTAACAGGACTGACCTCACACCGGTACATCCGAGTGAAATGCAAGCTATATTGCAGGACTATAGTGATGTTTTCCCTGCAGATACTCCAGAGGGAGTTTCTCCAATCAGAGGAATAGACCATCAAATTGATTTCACCCCCGGAGCAGCTATACCAAATCGACCAGCATACCGCACCAATCCGGTTGAAACTAAGGAGCTTCAAAAACAGGTTGATGAGCTAATGGCTGAAGGACACATCCGTGAGAGCATGAGTCGTTGTGCTGTCCCTGTCCTGCTGGTACGAAAGAAGGATGGAGCTGGAGAATATGTGTTGATTGCCATGAAATCGACAATATTACGGTGAAGTATAGACACCCCATTCCTATGCTAGATGACATGTTAGATGAATTGCATGGGTCTAGTATCTTTTCTAAGATTGATTTGAAGAGTGGTTATCACCAGATTAGAATGAAATAGGGTGATGAGTGGAAAACTGCATTCAAAACTAAGCATGGTCTATATGAGTGGTTAGTTATGCCGTTTGTGTTGTCTAATGCTTCTAGTACTTTCATGAGATTGATGAATCATGTCCTTAGAGCTTATATAGGTGTATTTGTTGTAGTTTATTTTGATGATATGCTAGTATACAGCAAGAACCTAGAAGAGCATATTAGACATATAGGACTTGTTCTTGATTTGCTTAGACAAGAGAAGTTGTATGCTAACCTTAAGAAGTGTACTTTTTGTTCGGATAGTCTTGTGTTTCTTAAGTTTGTAGTAAGCACCAAAGGCATCAAGGTGGATGAGGAGAAGGTGAAAGCTATAAGTGAATGGCCTAGTCCTAAAAACGTGGGAGAAGTGAGGAGTTTCAATGGTTTAGCAGGGTTCTATAGGCGCTTTATGCCAAACTTCAGCACCATAGCTGCACCCTTGACAGAAGTAATCAAGAAAGATGTGGGCTTCAAGTGGGGCGCGGCTCAGGAAGAAGCTTTCCAACTCCTTAAAGAGAAGCTTACTCATTCTCCTGTTCTTGCTTTACCTGATTTTCTAAAGAGTTTTGAGATTGAGTGTGATGCATCAGGTATAGGAATAGGAGCAGTGATTATGCAAGAGAAGAGACCCATTGCCTTCTTCAGTGAAAAGCTTGGAGGAGCTTCCCTCAATTATCCGACATATGATAAGGAACTATATGCTCTCGTCCGTGCCTTGCAAACCTGGCAACACTACTTGTGGCCAAAGGAATTTGTCATTCACACTGACCACGAGTCTTTGAAACACATCAAAGGACAACACAAACTCAACAAGAGGCACATGAGGTGGATTGAGTTTATAGAAACTTTCCCATATGTGATCAAGTACAAACAAGGTAAGGACAATGTAGTTCCCGACACATTGTCAAGGAGGTACACTCTTCTATCAACTCTTGAAGTGAAATTACTTGGTTTTGATCACCTTACGGAATTGTATCCGTTAGATGAGGACTTTTCAGAAACTTATGCTGCTTGTTTAAAAGCACCTTCAGGTAAATTCTTTAAACAAGATGGGTTTCTCTTCTTTGAGAACCGTCTTTGTGTTCCTAATAGTTCTTTGAGAGACTTATTTGTTAGATAGGCACACGGCGGAGGCTTAATGGGGCATTATGGCATTGCCAAAACCATGGAGATTGTCAAGGATCACTTCTATTGGCCTCACATGAAAAGAGATTTGGAACGCGTGTGCGGGAGGTGTCCAACTTGTAAACAAGCTAAGTCTAAAGTTCAAACGCATGGTTTGTATACTCCCTTACCTATTCCTTCTCATCCTTGGCATGATATATCAATGGAATTTTTCATGGGTTTGCCACGCACTAAAACTGGTAGAGATTATATTTTTGTGGTTGTTGATAGATTCTCTAAGATGGCTCATTTTATTGCTTGCCATAAGACTGATGATGCTTTGCATATAGCTTACTGTTCTTTAAGGAGATAGTTCTAATTCATGGCATGCCGAGGTCCATTGTTTCTGATAGAGATACCAAGTTCCTTAGTTATTTTTGGAAGACATTGTGGTCTAAGTTAGGAACTAAGCTTATGTTTTCCACCACCTGTAATCCACAAACTGATGGACAAACTGAAGTAGTTAATAGAACTCTAGGTACTCTCTTGCGTGCTTTAATTAAAAAGAACTTGAACTCTTGGGAAGAATGTTTACCACATGTTGAGTTTGCATACAATCATGCTGTTCATTCTGCTTCTAAGTATTCTCCTTTTCAAATTGTTTATGGGTTCAATCCTATCTTCCCTTTGGATTTGATGCCTTTACCCGTGAGTGAAAGTGTTAGCATGGATGGGAAAAAGAAAGCAGACTTGGTCCAGCAGATTCACCAAGACACAAGAAAGAATTTGGAGGAGAAGACTAAGCTCTATGCTAAACACGCAAACAAAGGAAGGCGTGAGCAGGTCTTTTAGGTTGGAGATCAAGTGTGGGTTCACCTTAGGAAGGAAAGGTTTCCGGCTGAAAGGAAATCAAAGCTGATGCCAAGAGTGGATGGACCATTTCGGATCACTAAAAGGATTAACAATAATGCTTATCAACTAGACCTCCAAGGTAAGTATAACATTAGTTCTAGCTTCAATGTTACTGATCTTGTTCCTTTTGTTTCAGATAGCGTGGATTTGAGGTCAAATCCTTTTCAAGAAGAGGAGATGATATGATCATGGATAAGGATGGACAGCTTGAACCTAAGGAGCATGGACGAGACAAGCTTGAACCAGATGAGTATGGACAAAGCAAGCTTGTAGCTGAGGAGGATCTCCAAGTACCAAGTGGACCGATGACAAGATCAAAGACCAACGCATTGCACAGGACCGTGGAGACATTGCTCAACCAAATCAAGAACCAAGAAGATCGTGTTATACTTGCCACTATGGTTTGTATACAAGCTGATTAGATACATGAGATGGTGTCACTTTGTGTGCTCTTTTTCCCTTGACCTGTTTTGTCCCAATGGGTTTTCATGTCAAGGTTTTTAACGAGGCCTAGGTAACACCTCGCCATTGCTCATGTACTAATCCCGTGGACCAACCTTATGATTTCATTTACTTATGTTATGTACTATGTGGCGTGTAGGCTTTAGGGTTGTGGAATATGTTCCTCGTCCCTATATAAACCCATGCTTGTACTTGTCGCCAACTTATCTATCTTTTATTCTAAAACGTTCTAAGTTAGATCATCTTCTCTAGTGTGTCATATCTAGGGGAAACCCTTGTGATTTCTATGTGTGTAATATCGTTCATCATCACTTGATCAAGTCTCTTGTTAAAGTTCATCATCACTTGATCAAGATCCACTTATATCTTTTATCACCTTATCTCGCCAACCATTCTATCCGCAAGTTCATATCATCTTCAGTTCCTAGTTCATAGATCCATTCTCATCCGTGTTTGAGTTTGTCAAAGTTGAATCCTAGGGAGTTCTGGTCACAATCAGTTTTACTTCAAGGGTGGAAAGAAGAGTGTACCTTCGAGACAAAGCATCGGCTACCACATTTTCTTTACCTTGTTTATATTTGATAACGTAGGGAAACGTTTTAATAAAATCCACTCACCGTGCATGACGTTTGTTCAGCTTTTGTTTGCCCTTTGAGATGTTTCAACGACTCATGATCCGTGTGGATCACAAATTCCTTTGGCCAGAGGTAGTGCTGCCATGTCTGAAGTGCACGCACCAGGGCATAAAGCTTCTTTGTCGTAGGTTGGATAATTCAGTGTGGCTCCTCCCAGCTTTTCACTGAAGTATGCAATGGGCTTTCCTTCTTGCATCAGCACTGCACCAATACCAACACCAGATGCATCACATTATATTTCAAAGGTTTTCAAGAAATCAGGAAGCATAAGTAAGGGTGCTTGAGTCAACTTCCCTTCCAAGGTCTTAAACGCTTCCTCTTGCTCCTTCTCCCATTTAAAACCCACGCTCTTTTTGATCACTTTGGTAAGTGGTGCTGCGATTGTACTGAAGTCTCGCATGAAGCGTCGGTAGAATCCGGCCAGGCGGTGAAAGCTTTTCACTTCACCGATGGTCTTAGGACTCGGCCAGTTTGATAGCCCGAACCTTTTCCTCGTCCACACGCAAGCCATCTGCACCAACAATAAAATCTAAAAAGACAAGGTGATCTTTTCAAAATGAACACTTTTAAAAATTAGCAAACAACCTTTCCTTCCTAAGAACTTCCAAGATCAATTTCAAATGTTCTTTGTGGTCAGCCTGATTTTTGCTATGAATCAAAATATCATCAAAGTATACTACCACAAAATGACCAATAAAAAATCTTAGGATATGGTTCATCAAACGCATGAATGTACTAGGGGCATTGGTCAAACCAAAAGGCATTACTAACCACTCATACAGTCCTAACTTAGTTTTAAAAGCGGTTTTCCACTCTTCACCCTCTTTCATTCTGATTTGGTGATAACCACTTTTTAAATCTATTTTTGAAAATATGGCAGACCCATGCAACTCATCTAACATATCATCAAGCCTAGGGATAGGATGTATGTACTTTACCGTGATGTTATTGATAGCACGGCAGTCCACACACATGCGCCAGGCGCCATCTTTCTTTGGTACAAGGAGAACCAGTACTGCGCATGGGCTTAGGCTTTCTCTGATGTATGCTTCGTCCAAGATTTCATTGATATGATTTTGGAGTTCTTTGGTTTATTCGGGATTGGTCCGGTACGCGGGACGGTTCGGCAGAGAAGCCGCCGGGACCAAATCAATTTGGTGCTCGATTCCTCTGATTGGTGGTAACCCACTGAGGTTTTAAAACATCTGTGAATTCCTGTATTAGACTTTGCAAATCACTCGGCAGCTCCGGTGTGTGGTCAGAGGTGGTGGTTACAGATTCTTTACAAACAAGTAATACAAAAGATGGTCGAGAAAACAGAGATTTTCTGACCTGATTGGACTTGATGTAAAGATTGGTTTTCTTACTTTTATTCACCTCCTTTTGTTTGTCTAGATCACAGTTCTTTTTCAGTTGAATTTGGTCTTGATGCACTTCGGCCGGAGACAGAGGAATCAAAGTGATTTTCTTCCCTTGGTGGTCGAAAGAATGACGGTTGGTAAATCTATCATGGACCGCCTTTTTATCGAACTGCCATGGTCGTCCTAGCAGGATATGGCTCGCGTCCATTGGCAGGACATCACACGTGAACTCGTCCGAATATTGACTAATGGTTATGGGCAGCGTGACCTGTTCTTTCACACTAAGTTTGCCTTCTTCATTCAGCCACTCCAACTTGAATGGTTTAGGATGTGTGCGGGTTTCAAGGGCAAGTTTCATGACAGGCACATTACTATCAACATTAGTGCAGCTCCCACCGTCTATGATCAAAGAACAAATTTTATCATTAATAAAACAACGTGAATGAAACAAGTTCTCCCTTTGTTCGGTTTGTTCTGTTTTTGGTTGAACATTCAGGGAGCGCCGGGTCACAAGAAATTATACGGTCGCTGGATAATCAAAGGTTTCATCATCCAGTTCCCCATCGAAGATTGGCCCAGTGTCTTCCTTGTTGTCCTCCGATTCCACTTGACCATTATCTCAGATGATCATCACCTTTTGGTTCGGGCACTTGTTAGCATAATGTCCCATTCCTTGGCATTTGAAGCACCTGATATATGTAGCTCTGCTCGTGTTTTCCACGGCCTTGCCTTTGTCAAACCGTGAAGGAAAACTGTTAGTTTTAACATCAGAAGTGTTCGGAACGAAGGACTTACCTTTGTCCATATAGGTTGGTTTTGACTGGGGTGCGTGTACCGGTTTGGAAAACTCCCTCCTCTTGGATTGTTGTTCTAGCAGAATTGCTTTGTAGAGCATCTCCTCAATGCTCTCGTACTCCCGAAGCTCCATCCGGTGCTGAAGGTCTCGGTTCAGTCGTCCCACAAAGCAGGCCATGCTTGCTTCCAAGATTTCTTCAATGTCTGCTTTGATCATTAGGATCTCCATTTCTTGAAAATCCTCCTCCACACTCCTAGTTCCTTGATTCAGCCTTCTGAGTTTCTGATGTAGCTCACGACCATAATGGTTTGGAATAAACCTCTTACGCATCAAAGAGGTCAGTTCTTCCCATGTGGAAATTGGTGCTCCACCTGTCCTTCCCCAGAGTAACATCACTTGATCATACCAGTTAATAGCATAGCCAGAAAATTCAGCGGCTGCTAATCTAACCTTTTTTATTTCTGAAAAGTTCTGACAATCAAAGATGAGTTCAACCTTTCTTTCCCATTCTAAATAAGCGTTAGGATCATTTTTACCATTGAATGTAGGGATTTTTAGTTTTAAACCACCTTACTCGTCATCAGTTCGTTCAGGACGTCTAGCAGAAGGGTTAACTTCTTCGCGGTTCCGGTTACCTCTGCGGTTTCAGGTGGTGAAACGGTTGTCCTCGTAATATTCTCCCGCGATTTCTTCTTCTGACCGGCTTGACCTCCTTCGTCGGTTCCTTCTCGGTCCTTGGTCTGGCTGGTTGGATTGAATCTCATCAATCCGAGCATGGATCTGTTCTAGACCTGCGTTCAACAAACATCTCATGTTATCATTTAAATCCCTCATTTGCAGGTTGGATTGTCCAGCGTTGGATGCCTCAGGACGGTCCTCCTCGTCATAGTTCATCCTGAAAATTACTTAACAAACTTGTTAAAAATAACACTCCTCTCTTGTGTTTTGTATCCTCACCCACTCAATCTCACAATTTAATCTGGATCACACAACAGATTTTCTCAAAGTTCAAAGGGACTTAATCGTCAGTTTTCCAAGCAAATCAAACAACAAATCTTTGTAAGAAAAGATAGAGAGATTGCAAGATTATTGGCGGGGATTTTCTTTAACTAACCGAACTGGATTTCTCCTCTGTCCCCAAAACAAATTGTTTCTATTTATTTTTGAATATATATATATATATATATATATATATATATATAT
>OVBI01003179.1:1985-14028 GCA_900406495.1 Sisymbrium altissimum
AAAAAAAAAAAAAAAAAAAAAACGAATCCAAAACAAACTGAATTATGAGACGGCTTGATCCTCGACAAAAAGTACATAGGCAACCAACCTTCGGTGCAGCTGGTGCAGCTGTCCCCCCAAAACAAAAAAGGGGGGAGTGGGAGTGTATACACACTCATCACTCATCCATGCTACCCAGTTATAGTTTCGAGAATCCAAAAAATCAAAAACTTTTGCATCTAAAGGAGTCAACGAGTTCTGAATTCTGAATGCAACGAGTTCCGAACTTAGGAGAAGTTTTGTGTTTTTACGATAGTTCTGAACTTTAAAGGATTCAAAGAGTCTAAAGAAATTCTGGGTTTTCGAAAAAAGTCTAAGCTTCAAGTTAAAGTTCCGAACTCCAAGCAATAAAGGATTTCCGATTTCTTGTTTACCAGAACGATCACCAATGACAAAAATCTTGGATTAATTCTCGATAACTTAAACTTTTTAAACCTGACGTTTTTCGAAACACGTCAGCAAGGTCTCCAACATCCATAAACTTAGCATACATATCCCACACAATAAGAAACCGGTTTCCCTTAAGCAAACTTGCAACCATTGCTGGCCCCAATGGACGAAAATCATAGCCAACCAACGTTCTATACGGAGGTGAGGTTCAGCAACGTCTGTGCACGGACATATAACAAAGCGCTATATAAATCAGGTTAGGTATATCCTATCCTAACATCCGAGAGGTATATCCTAGACGATGTTCTCAGGTTTGACTATGAAAAAGGCATGCCAGCAAGTAAAGACTCGCACTGCCTTAATCCTCATAGCAAACTCCCTAACCCAGTAAGCGCCCAACCTGGCATACTGGTCTTCAACATCTCAGAAACAAAATCTAGCATACCACTAGACTAGATTATAAAGTGTTTAAAATAGTCGAAAAACGGGGAGATAAGTCGAAATAACGCAACCCCTAAAACCAGACGAACACATAGCTTAGTTTCCGAAACACTAACCTATCATAAGCCCAGCCAAAATGCTTCTAGGTAGCGCTGGCACAACATCAACAACATCTTATGCAAACGCTAGGAAAAAATGACTGAGTAAAAACTTCCAACTGCTCTACTCTCCTATAGCAAGCAATCAAGATCCTATCATACTCAAACAAGAAACGAGCCAGCATTAAACCTCAAACATGCATGAGAAAATAATAAAACTACATGAAATCATAGAAGGTTTAATACAATCATCGGGATGACACCTGGCCAAATAAGCAAGCCCACACAAAGGGCATACATAATCAAGTCTTAAAACAAAGGCTAGAAGGCAACAAGCTACAAGGTAGGAGTTGCCTCTAGTCGTAACCCTCAGATCGAACTCACGAAACGAACTCTGCAAAATCCGGGTTGTTATCATTCGACCCCGAAAAATCGGAGACTCCAACCTCATTAGCAGCTTTCCTCATTGAGTCAGTTCCGAAAACTGGAACAAGGGACTGAGCTAGGGGAGAAGCGACCACGTAATCTCACAGCATCGTCATCGTACGCTCAAAATTGACCTTTGTGTTAATCAACCTAGCTCTCCCTTCGTGGACGACCCATTTGTAGTCTGCAATTTCGGCTTCATCCCCGCGATCAAACATGTCAAAAAAATCCAAGTTGGATTTCACTGACTCAGCCAATACTAGCTCTTCGCGAGCCTCTTCAATCTGGTTTAATACAACCATGGCATGATCACTCTTAGCCCGATACTTTTTCACTGAAGATAAGCGCTCCTGAACCGCAGCCCTACGCATCTTTCGATAATGCGTTTTCTTCTCCTGGAGAAGCTCCGCTCTTACGCGATCTAGCTCCTCAGCATGAGCGGTCTTGGCCATTTCTAGCTCGTTCCTCAGACGAGTAGCCTCCGCTGCATTCTCCTCAGCAACCCTTTTTGATTCTTCAGCCTCATTCATCCAGTACGCGTTCTCAACTTCATAACCACTTGCCATATCTGTGATATGGGCAAGGAGCTGAGGAAACAAGGAAAGTTAGTCAATAGAGCCAGAACATTGATGAAAGTAACTCGATAGTTCTTATTTTACCCCAAAACTACGACGAGCAACTCTATCGAAGTGGCTCTTCCTCCGGAATTCACTGGTAAGGACAGTCTCTGTTCCTTGACGCTGGAATGATCCAAGGAGCTCGCTTGGATCAGGAGTCAAATTTACCAATAATACACTGCGGGAAATAGAAATCAAACTCGGGAACCTTGCTTCCGTTCTTCTTCTTCTTCGTCTTCCCATCAGAAGATGCCTTAGCAGACTTCCCTTGATCCAAGGCAATACCTTTGCCTTTGTCCACGGCAATCGGATACTCCTCAATAGCGGGTATCTCCCGCTCTTCAAAATCATCTTCAGGGCAAGGTCGGGGTACAACTCCCCCAGACACCACAAACTCCTTCTCCAGCAACTTCATTTGGCCACCAATCGATCATGCTTTGATCATCTTCTCTAGGTGTTTGGACGAATAGTCGAATAGATCGAACTCCTTGTCTCGAGACCTCGCGGATGCAGATCGGCGATATGACAAATGATCCCAAGAGACTATTCTCGGAGAGATCAACGCAATCAAAACTCTGAAAAGATCTGGTGGAATAGCACCAAAGTATGGAGGATCTGCAAAACGAGAACACAAAAACACAGTTAGCATTTTCAGCAGAGACTCAGCACGTGGGAAATCACCAATTGCCCCAGCCAACCAAAAGTTAGCTACCAATGTCCGACCACTGCGTTATCATCTCGTTGATAAACCAGGGTTCGATCGAGGACGTGTTGACCTTGACGAAAAAGAAATAGTTACGCCAAGATTCGTCTTTGCTAGGATGCTCCGGCAAAACCGTCTTGCCAGGTTTTTGCGTGACATAATACGACATATCCATTCTGGTTCTCTTGATTTCAATAAGCCCCTTGAGATGCCACACTCCGATGCAAATGTCACGTTCGAGGCACAAGGTTATCATTCCCACCGAGATCCTTAACCCCTTAGGGGATACCTGACCCATCGCCAGACTATGTATTGCAAGAAACTGCAACACTAGTGAAGGGATCGGAAAGGTAAGGGAACAAGAATCGAAATACGACTCAAACACAGTGAAACAGACGGGAGGAGGTTTATGACAACGATCCTCTGGGCCAGGCACCATGAGTTCAACCTCTTCAGGAAAATGGAAAAATGATCGGAGCCTCGCCATGCTCTTTCCCCCACACGAGCGAGCACCTGGGAAGTCACTACGCTTCTTCGTTCTAAAGCATGTCGGAGGATCAATGTCAGGAAACTTCTCGCGCATCAACTCAGCTTCCTTCTTTATACAAGACTTAAGTACAAACTTCTCGGCAACACGTGGAACCGCAAACGATCCATCGTGTTCCTTGAGCTTTATACGAATGCCATAAGCATTCCATGTGGGAACAGAATCCATATAACCAAAACCATGTGAACTCTCGCCGACACTAGGCGCATCACCCTAGTATATCACGGAGGCAATGTCTTCCCACTGGATGTTGTTTTCCTCAGATGTTGGATCAAACACCATTCCTTCAACAAACTCAAAGGCGTTCTTCGCATTCTTCGCATTCTTCTTTGTCCTTTCAAAAACCTAGAGAGAGAAAGAAGAGAGAGGGGAGAGAGTCTATACCTTAAGTAATGGTGAAACTTGTAAGAATGAGAGAAGGGGGAGGTCTTCTTTTATAGAGGATGAAAATGGGTCCCATAAACAGTACATGAACAGTAAATGAACAGTATGCGAAACACTATTCATCCCGAAGAAACAACAGAACAAGCTCCGTATCGCCCTTGGTGACAACCAGCTCGGTATCATCATTGGTAACAGCCAGCTCAGTATCATCATCGGTGACAGACAGCTCGGTATCACCCATGATGACGACCAGCTTGGGATTATCTGTCTTCAAGTTGGTTTCATACGAGAATTCGCAGAAAAATTTATCTTGGACAGTTTTCCGGAAAAGCTTCTTTAAAATCCCGAAAAACTTATCTTGAACAGTTTTTCGAAGAAGTTTTTACGAAAACATCTCCGGAAACACTTACAGTTTTCGAAAGAGATTGCTTACAGGCCAAAACTGGCCGAGTTGGACGATCAGCATGCTGCCTACCGTCCAGCTCGGTAGAAAATCTGCCCAAAGCCAGCATTCAGCACATGAATGCACCTGTCTGCCGTCCAGCTTGGTAATCTTTGTGGGTAAGCTGGTCTTGTACGAAAACCTTCCAAAAAACCCACATTGAACAATTTTCCGGAAAAAACTTTATCAAAAAATTCCGAAAAACTTATCCTGAACAGTTTTTCGGAAAAACTTATCCTGAACAGTCTTTCGGAAAAACTTGTAAGAAAAACCTCCGGAAACACTTACAGTTTTTAACGGAGGAAGCTTGCATGCTAAAACTGGCCAAGCTGGACTGTCAGCATGCTGCCTACCGTCCAGCTCGGTAGAAAATGCTGGCCAAAGTCAGCATTCAGCACATGAAAGCTCCTTCCTGTCGGCCAGCACGGTAGACTTGGTGGGCAAGCTGTTTTCATACGAAAACTTTCGGAGAAACTTATCTTAAACGGTTTTCCGTAAAAAAACTTTATTAAAATTTTGAAAAACTTATCTTAAACAGTTTTTCCAAAAAAGTTTATTAAAAATTCCAAAAAAACTTATCATAAACAGTCTTTCCGAAAAAATTTTACGAAACGATCTCCGGAAAAACTTACAGTTTCCAAAGAAGGAGGCTCACAAGCCAAAACTGGCCAAGCTAGATGGTCAGCATGCTGCCTACCGTCCAGCTCGATAGAAAATGCTGGCCAAAATCAGTATTCAGCTCCTTCCTCTCGGCCAGCTCGGTAGACTTGGTGGGCAGGATGGCTCCGTACGAAAAAATCTCGGAAAAACTTATCTTAAACAATTTTCGGTAAAAAACAATTTATTAAAATTTCGAAAAACTTATCTTTAATGGTTCTTTCAAAAAAGTTTATTAAAAATTCCGAAAAACTTATCCTGAACAGTTTTTCGAGAAATCTTTACGAAAAATCTCCGGAAATACTACAGTTTTCAAAGGAGAAGACCAACAGGCCAAAAACTGACCGAGCTGGACACGCAGCATGCTGCCTACCGTCCAGCTCGGTACAAAAGATAACCGGGTTGGTTTCATGCAAGAAGTTCCGCAAAACTTAGCGTGAACAGTTTTTTGGAGAGAATTAAATAATAAAAATTTAAAAAATATATATTAACATATATATATATATATATAATAATTTTCTTTTTTTCGAAAAATTTCCAGAAACACTTAAGTTTTTCCCGAAAAATCTAAGGAATCAATGGAGGAGAGCATGGGAGCCAAAACTGGCCGAGCTGGACGGTCAGCATGCTGCCTACCGTCCAACTCGATAGGAAATGCTGGCCAAAGTCAGCATTTTAGCCCATGCACATCCATCCCTTGCAGCCAGCTCGATATTCATGGTTCACGAGTTGGTTTTGCTCGAAAAACTCATCCTTAACAGTTTTTCGAAAATCCTTTTACGAAAACTTTCGAAAATCCTTTTACGAAAACTTTCGACAAACCTTTTACGAAAACTTTCGAAGAACTTAGCATTAAAAGTTTCTCGGAAAAAATTTACCAAAAATTTCGGACATGAACAGTGTTTAGGAAAAATTTTCGCGAAAAACGTAACTTAAACAGTTTTTCGGAAAAAACTTCTATGCGAAAGTTAACTAAAACAGTTTTTCAGAAGCACCTCTGTAGAAAAAATAAATTTAAACAGTTTTTCAGAAAAACTTCTACGAAAAACTTAACTTAAACAGTTTTTCGGAAAAATCTCTTTGAAAAAACTTAACTCGAACAGTTTTTCGGAAAGTCAATTCCAAATCCTTATACGCGTTGCACTCTTTTCCTTTACTACGTTTTTTCCCAAAGGGTTTTTCTTAGTAAAAGGTTTTTAATGAGGCAATATCCCAAGCGTATCCTCAAAACCGATCTTCACTTCACATACAAGACATTTAAGCTCCGACAGTCCTTAAAACACACAGACAACATCAAGCTTTCCTATAGCAGACAGCTTGGTCTCTTCTTCCATCTTGCGAACAGCTCAAGAAACGCTTCAATCCAATCTCAGCTCGGTAGGAAAACTTGCTCTGTCACCAAGAAAGATCGTATGAACTTTCAAAGTTGTGGAATCGAAGTTCCTGAGATATGGGGATCAAAACATTTTAGCTCCTTAATCCCATATTATACTTCTTAATCGGTGCGTCAAGATCATGCTCGATATTGACGTGCTGGGGGGCTAAATGTTGGGGTCAAAACCCACATTTCCGGAATTAACGATTAAAATATTTGAATATCGAAAAAGAGTTTCCATAACTCAGCGAAGAAAGTAAGAAATGTTGTCTTTCGAGAGTTTTTCTCAGAAATCGATGAACTCGTAATTCATCAAACAAAGGACGATCAGCTGGACGAAACAAGACAGCCAGCTCGGTATCAAGACCTGCTAGTGATACCGAGCTGACTGACATCTCTTTATCACGTTCGGCTGATCATTTCATCCTTTCAACGATTCCTTTGATAAACCGACGAAAGTTACGATTTTTCGAGTAACAGGCAATCAACCAAGCTTGGAAGACAGCCAGCTCGGTATTTTGGCAGCCTATCCAACCGAGCTGGCTGACATACATGAGCTTGATGCATGTTTTGCCAAGCATTTGCCACAGAACGTCAATCTGATCAGCACAGAGCAGTCAGCTTGGTACCAGTCTACCGAGCTGGCTGTCATGATGCATTCAGCTCGGTATCATGCTCCCTATTTGATACTAAGCTGGACAGTATGATACATTCAGCTCGGTATCATGCTCCCTATTTGATACTAAGCTGGACAGCATGATACATTCAGCTCGTTCCAATCCTTCCCTTCCTGGAAACCGAGTTGGATGGCACTTTCCGAGAGTTCCATGCTGAAAAAACATGTGTTTAATGATCGAGATGTATCTTCCAAACCATAAGGCTTTTGAACATAAAACCTCTTGGAAAATGTTCTCAACTCAATTATTAAGCTCCTGGGAGAAGAATCAGATCAAACGGAGTTCATACGCAAAAGTTATACAATCCACAAGTTGGGAGTTGCAGTCCAGCTCGGTACGGGAAACTTGGAGCATCTAGCTCGGTGTTTCCTTCACCAAAGCTACCGAGCTGGACGACATATGCCAGTCAGCTCAGTAAAATCCACCCCTTGTGGATACCGAGCTGGTCAACACCCTTCAACATACTGAGCTGGACGCGTCCCACGAATTATCGGAAGTTCTCCTTTCATCCTGTATACCGAGCTGGACGACATCATGGACCTGGAAGCAGACAGTTCGATGTTTCCTGCACCCAGGCTACCGAGCTGGCTGACACTTTTTGTTTCGTCTCATTTCGCTTCTTTCTTCGTCTTCAGGGTCATTTCGTAAGCATACCGATGTTTTCGTAAGTTTCTCGAAACATCCCGTTTTGTCTATCGGATTGGGCCGATCTAGAAAGATGGACCAACAAGGGCCGAAACCGACTTACAGAAGGTTCTAGAAGTTTCCTCGAAGATTTATTGAAAAATTATCGGAAAAAGGAAAGGACATTTGTCCCACATCGAAACTTAGGTTGTTTAGGGCTTAGGATGTCTTAGTATAAATAAGGATTGATCTCTACCTCTTGTAACACATTCTAAGACGTTCACACATTCAATACATTATAGCAATAAAAGTTCGTTCTCTTTTTGACCTAATTTTCTTTTTCGATCTTTCTCTCTATTTTCTGCTTTCCCTCGCAAGATTCTTGGATCCTCACATTAACTTTACGAAAATACATTAAGGTGAATTCCGGTTCCCACATCAGGCTGAATTTCTCCTCAGCCAGCAGGTTTTCTCTTCCACCACTTCGCCAAGAATCAACAAGAAAATAGATCAGTCTTCTTTTCTTTGACTTTTCGATTTTTTTTTTTTTGACTTTTCAAATTTTTTTTTTTTTTTTAATATGGACAATAAGAAAACTAAAACTAGATGGTGAAGTAGATAGATGGCCCGGATTCTAGATAGCAAGGAAAGAAGTGTTTCAGATTTTTTTTTTTTTTTGGAAATAAAAGAAAAGAAAATGATTTGAAAGAAATACCTCTTCAAGTGTGCTCGGATACCACTTTGATACAATCACCCAGGGAAAAAGACTTGAATGAATGGTACTAAGGTTGGGATATGAACCGATCTGATGTTGTTCAAGCCGGAACTGGATGGAATGAGGTGGACCGTCAGAGGTGATGGAGATCTTCTGATATTCCACACCTTTGTCAGCCTTGGATATGACGCACCAAGCCACTAATAAAGGATGGTTGTTTGGATATGACTCACAAGACAACACAATGCTCACGAAGAACAAAAGAGAGAAAGTTCTCAAGAGAAAAGTTTCTTTACTTAGATGAAAAAATGATAAAAAGGTACTTAGGTTTTTCCAAAAGAAAAGTTTATATAGCTTTGCAAACCAGGGTATTTTCCCACGCCAAAGAAGCTGAAAAGACAAAACATTAAAATGACATAAAAATGGCCCGACGGTTTAATGCAGCTCTGCATTTTAGTCAGTCGTATTTTTGCCCGGAAAAAATATCAAGTGGTCGCGTGAAAAACAGTGAATACTCGGGATGCGGGTGTTTCGTATCGAGACGCGGGTGCATCGGCTCAAGACGCGTCAGGACAGTCGGCAAGACCATGATCGAGAAATAGCAGGATGTCTCGCTGAACTGTTTTGCCCCGCGATCGGGTCATTGGCCCTGTCGCTAAATCAAAATCATCATACCGGGGTGAGCTAGACTGTCCGGCACGATGTTGTGCTCGAGTGTCTCGCCCATCGTCATCTCCAACTCGAATCATGTGCCACCTGTCTCGAGACAAAGCTTCGGAGTCGCCACTTGGATGGTAAGTAACTCGGGTCCGGTCGGCAAAGTGATCGAGAGCTCGGTCAATCATGGATCCCTCGTTCCTGGGTTGCATCGGGTCATAATCGTGAGCCATACGGTCTTCGGGTTGTATTGGGTCACGGCTACGAGCCGTACGGGTATCAGTACGATCATGCATTAGCTCATCTCGACCATCTCCAAATCTAGACCGAGACACGGGTGTTCTGCCTCGAAACATCGATTCTCCAGGTGCCTTAGCTCGGTGAAAATGGTCTCCAATCACCAATGGCTCGGATGGATTTCCCTCCATGGATTCTTGTCCAACCTGTGCATCATAACATCTGGTTCCAGCTCTGGTTTCTGCATCCATGATTGTATCTCTCCTCTTGAAAAGGATTCGACCACGAAAATGGAACATCTTGCGGCTGGGCTGTGGACTTAGACTCCTTGTAGGTCACACATCGGCTACAGATCCTCTCCATGTCCTTTGGTATCCCCGGCCAATAGAAATGGTCCTGCAAAACTTTATACGTTTTCCGTTCACCAAAGTGTCCCATTAATCCCCCACCATGTGTGATACGTCCTGAATTAGAGGATTACTCAGTCAGTATAGTTTGATATGGATCTGGCCGGATCGAGATGAATGGTGAGGGTTGCGGATGGCCACCTATATTCCCACTCGCCTTAGCTTCTTGATATGCGCACAAGATCATCTGCAAGGTGAGGTTGTTTACTTGGATATTACGCACCAAGTGTTGGAAAGTTATTCTTCAAAGAACAGCGAGAGAAAGTTCTCAATCGAAAAAAAAAGTGAGCAAAGTCTGCTTTTTATTAAGGAAACGATCGAATACTTATACACTGAAGTATTCGAAAATAGGAAATAGAAATATTAATGTGTTACGACAAACAAGAAGTATGCAAAGAAAGAAAGACTAGAAAATTCAAATAAGTCAAAGACTATTTGAATTCACGCACTTTTGGTCGAAGTGACCATTCGGCTACCGTCCAGGTTCATTGCTGATGCACTGGTCGAGACGCGGACGAGAGAGATTGGTCCAGCACATGCCATCGGTGATCCAATAGGGCAAAGTGTGTTTTCGCTTGAGACAATTATTCAGATAGCCTTAGAATCCTTGCCTTAGAAATCAGTCCGAGAGAAAACTCCAAGATCGACTTAAAATCAAATTCCTAATTCGCGTCCTGATCATTGGTACGAGCGGTACGGACCAAAAATTAGAACTCTCGATCATCTTCGGATTCTTCCCGAGTCAAGGGAAGTCTGGCTTGATCGATCATTTTCTTTTGTCGAGTTATTCGGGAAATAACCTCGGTGTCTTGGCTGATTCGATTGTCTGGTCGTGGATCCAATCGAAGTCCTGATCCGGATGCCCGAGGGTCGATACGATACACGACACGGTCACGATGCACGGGTTGTTCGGTTGGGGCAAACGTCATTCCGTCTCGAGACATCGACTCGCCAAGTTTTGTAACCCGATAACCTCCGTCTGTGCCCCAAGAAATCTGGTCCGGTTCAAGCTGCTTCCCGCATCCCGTCGAGTCCGATGCTTTAGCCCGATATTGACCAGATGTTCCATTTTCGCGTCCCGATGCTATATTCTGCGGCGAAGCATTCCCCTCCTCTTGAAAAGGATTTTTCCACAAATCAGGAACATCTGCCACGAAAGAGGAGAGATCAGATATATTAAAGCTAGGAGAAACATCATACTTACCTTGCAAATCAAGCCGGTATGCATTATTGCCCATTTTCTGAACAATTTGGAAAGGACCATTGACCCGCGGCATGAGTTTGGATTTTCTTTCGTCTGGGAATCGTTCCTTCCTTAAGTGCACCCATACCAGTTCTCCCACCTCGAAACTCTTCTCATTTATTTTCCGGTTGGCTTTCTCCTCATAGACTACGGTTTTAGCCTCGATGTTGGCACAGACCATCTCATGCAACTTTTTAATGCTTTCGGCCTTCTTTTTGCCATCTGTACTAACTCTTTTACTCACATGCAAAGGAACGAGATCAAGTGGAGACATAGGGTTAAAACCATAAAAAATTTCAAAGGGTGAAAATTTGGTGGCCGAATGTCTTGAGTGATTGTAAGCAAACTCAACATGCGGCAGACAATCTTCCCATGACTTAAGGTTTTTCTTCACTAAAGACCTAAGCAAGGCAGAAAACGTACAGTTCACTACTTCAGTCTGACCATCGGTTTGAGGATGACATGTGGTTGAAAACTGGAGCTTGGTTCCTAATTTTGACCTCATAGTTTTCCAACCGTAGCTAAGGAACTTAACATCCCTATCAGACATGATTGTTCTACGCATTCCATGCAATCTAATCACTTCCCTAAAAAACAGGTCGGCCATTTTAGAAAACCTATCAACCACCACAAAAATAGAATCTCTACCGATTTTGGTTCTAGGCAACCCTAAGACAAAGTCCATGGAGATATCAACCTATGGATGCTCAGGGATAGGAAGGTACAAACTTTGGTTTTGACTCCTTGTTTTTGATTCTTTGCAAACCACGCACCAATTGCAAATTATTTCCACATCTTTCATCAAGCTAGGCCAGAAGAAGTGTTCGTAGACAACCTTGTGGGTTTTCTTGATTCCAAAGTGTCCCATGAGTCCACCACCGTGAGCTTTCCTAATAAACATCTCCCTCAAAGAACATTGGGAAACACAAAGACGGTTATCAAAGAATAAAAACCCTGAGACTTGATAATATTTCCCATAAGCGACCTTTGTGCATTTCTTAAAAACTTCTTTAAAGTCTGGGTCAGATGCGTATAGGTCTTTAACAAACTCAAATCCAAGAAACGTTGTTTCTAGGGCTGAAAGAAGAACATACCTTCGGGACAAGGCATCAGCGACCACATTTTCCTTACCTTGTTTGTATTTGATGACATAAGGGAATGTTTCAATGAATTCCACCCAGCGGGCATGCCTTTTGTTCAGCTTGTTTTGTCCTTTAAGATGCCTCAGAGACTGGTGGTCCGTGTGTATCACAAATTCTTTGGGCCAGAGGTAGTGTTGCCATGTTTGGAGTGCCCTTACCAAAGCGTACATTTCTTTATCATAAGTTGGGTAGTTCAGCGTGGCTCCACCAAGTTTTTCACTG
>OVBI01003180.1:0-14023 GCA_900406495.1 Sisymbrium altissimum
TGATATTCACAGTGGAATGTGTGATCCTCGATACTGTGTGGGTGAGTTTTTATGTGGGGGTATTTTATACTCCATGTATAATCTGGTTTCGAACAGAGAGGAAGGTATTCTGAATTTATGTTATGAAAACGTAATTTATTAACCGGGTGAAAGTGTTCTCTACAGATTTGATAGGCCAGATATTCAGTATCGGTAATCTTTTTTGTATCGGTCGGCGTGTCTGGATTATCGCAACAATTACGGTGATGTGTATATGGAACTTCACGACGGAATGTAAGTATTTTACATATAGAGATTGGTGCGTGATAAAATGTCAACGTTGCATTCTAACTTGGTTTTTGTTGGCAGGGGTGATCATTTATCTGTTCTCATGAAGCGTGATTGTTCTGATACCATTGCGAAGGATATTTCACGCTGTCGTAGCAATATTGTTATCTGTGTTATCCGATTTGCGAAATTTTTTAAGGCGAGTGGTGTTTGGGAAGTTATGACTGCTTACAATTGTACGCAAATCTTTATAGACCCATATTTTCCTGAAGCTATTGATTTCTATGATCGTATTGCTCCAACATGTAGTTGATATCAAGGTGATTTTGTCCTATCCGATTTTCTGATTATTATGCCCTATAGCATTTTAGTGTTCTTATTTTTTAATGAGTGATTCTTTTAGAAAGGTAATCGATAGAAGTTTCGTTTTATTACCATTATAAAAACGGTTAAATTCTGTTGAGCGATTTGCATGTATGGAAGTCTAATTTGAAAGTCATGGTGAAAGATTTTAAACGATGGAAACTATAGATTCCGATGATCGCACCAAAAAATGTACCAAGGCTTAGAGCTAATTAATAATGCTTAAAGCTAAATCTAAATTCAGGATACTACCTACCTGTTTTTTCTTCTAATTTCCGGAATCTTAGAACACAAAGTACGCCGGAATTGAACCATCAACTATTGATAAAACATCATCCAGTTTTCATGTCTCAAAACAAGGAGAACCAACAGAAACGGTTCATAACCAACACAAAAAATAATCTAAAAAGTTTTATTACACAAGAAAATTGGTTTGAAATACCAACTGGTTCCTCCAAAACATTGATTCAGCGTCCTCCATGTAACTTAGACAGGTACCTGAAGACAAGACCAACACAAATAACAATCACCCATTTTGCAGCTAAGTAGACAGTCATGTTACATGAAAATCGCAGTGTCTTACTTGCTCAGCACTTCTTCGGCGATTGGATCATCAGTGTTCAGATGATGCTCCGAAAGGCCCGAAGTAGAGAGCACAATTGAGTTTTTGTCTGTCCCTACTCAAAAAAAATACGAACGATTCAGTAACGGCAGCAACACAAGTGACTCCTAACATATCAGAAATGCAAACATTACCGTATCCTTCAGTCGCAAGCCAGAAACGCAGAGCACAAACATTGTGACCTTTACCACTTCGGATGATCTTCCAATACAACTCAGTTGCCATGGATCCACGAACAACACAAGGAATGATAACATCCATTCTAGAAAATGAAATAAGCATATAAGTTACCAGATCTATTGCACAACCATCACGACTTCAACAGGCACGAGAAAACAGAACTTACTCCGGGTTGATCAATTCAAAATGCAGTGTGTAGTACACACCCTTTCCATTCCTCATTGGAATCTGACGGAGAGGACCAACCTTATGTATCACACCGACAACATCTACGAAATGCATATATATTCATAACTATAGACCTCTATATGGAAATTCATAAAGAATAAACGAAATCGTAAAGCAAAATCCAACCTAAGAGATAGTCTGAAGCGTATGCTCGGTCGATGATGTCAAAGAAACGAGTAGGTTCAAGCCAAACACTGTCCGATACCACAGTACTTGACTGTACTTTCGTGAACGGCAAGAACACCATCTTCAGAGCATATAGGCAACATTTCGGGCCAAAGGTAGAGTCTTCGGTGACACGAAACTTCTCGAAGACCTTCCACTCTCCCTCACTAATTCTTCCATAAAATTGACGAAAATATTTGGGGAAGATAGTTGCTCGGAAGCGAGTCCCCTGAAATCTTTCCAAAAACACGAACTTATTTCTCATATATCATGAACAACACAAAACAATAATATGCAAAAGATGAACTTCAAGCTTACATTCTCATCACAAACAATCATTTCGATGGATTCCCCCACCAAGTAATTTATATTCCACATTTTGAGGACCTTCACACAGACCTTACAACCAACTTTTCTGGGATGAATTTCACTCAACATATCATAATTCACCATTTTTGAAGACTGTTCTGTAGGAGAAAAGATCACAAAGGGAAAAAAAAAGGGGTTTCTCGAAGAAAGAAAGAGGCAACTTATAAAAAGAACAAGTGGTTTAGCAGAAGCAACCTTTCGTAATGACGCCTATTGATGGACAGTCATATGAGGGCATTAATTCAAAACCCTAATGATGACTATGGAGAAAATGGGATAGCCAAACGTCCAGAGATCGCAACTAAACTAAAATTTAATAACAAAAACAAACTGCCATTCAATGAGCTATTGAAATATTTATCACATTTGTTTAATAAACAAATAACTGACGGCATACAGGGGAAAAAAAAACATAGCAATGGTTACAATTGATTAACCCCTAAAATTGATACACTTGAATTAAGCCAAGACCGTTCTACCAATAGATACAAGACCGTCAAACTCAATTCTTTAAATTCAAAAGACAAGCCCAATCAACGTAAAAAATTACCACAGAATGACACACGATGAACAATAACAAATGGTGTGGGAGGCCCAACAAATGCCCAACAACAGCGTCCAGTCCATGGCGAACCAATTATCCAAAGCCATTATGGCCGAGAGCCCATGAGAAACCCGGTTGAGTCTGACCGTCCGCCCGGCGCAACCTCTAGTATTTAAAGATACACTTTTACAAAAATACATTTCATTCATTCTTTACAAAAATACATTAATTCATTAAGAAGAAAATAAATTTTTTACCTTTAACGAATTAAACATAATTTTTCATTCTCACGTCTCACCAACATATCACCAACATATATAAATATCTTTCCTACGATCTAATTTTCCAGTAAATTGTGGTTTCTTTACTAGAAAGTCATCGGAGGAACTTGTTGATTGGTTTGAAGCGTCGGCGGCGGTAGAGCTGTATTTTGGGCTGCGTACGGCGGAGAGAGAAGTATTTATTAAACTGTCTTTGATGAAGCGATCCTGATCCGATTGAGTGGACCCTTCCAATCTGAATCCACTGGAAGCAAAAGAAGGAAGAGATGTATCCTCGCTGGTGTAGACGATATACGAAGTAAGTGATCCTCCTCGTTTATAAGTGTCTTTTGAGAGCATTTGAGAAACATCGTCCAACCTTGGGTTTGCATTCTCTCACTTCCAAATGTTTCAAAGAAGCTGAAATCTCTGCTTTGCGCTCATTGATAACTGATTGAGGCTGGAAAAGAAGCATGATCAAATGATATCAGGACCAAAATAAATAACTTTATAAATGGCTTATAAAGGGTGACACTGCAGAATGATACAATGGCTTGTCGACAAAAAGTGAGTAGACAACATTATATACTTGTAAAAGTGTCCATTTCGTAGACCCAGAGATTCTGAATCAGCTCCATTCTTACATATTGATCTCATTATTAATTCCATGATCTTATTTGCAGAACTCATGCCTAGTCATACTTTAATAATGTATAGTTTGCTTGATTCTCTTCGCTTGTTTTGATTGACATCTTTTTCTTTACATGCAGGTTTCCTTTCTGCTCGGAGTCATCCTGTCTTCATAGCAAATATCTCATATCATTGTATTATGAAGTGTATGTATTTGTGAAATATACTTTAAATGTGTGTGTTTTACTACTATGGTACTACGCTCTCTTTTTCTATTTTTATAAAGGTTTATAAGGGTTTATAAACCATTTACCAGATTCGTCTGTGATTTAGTTTTATTTAAGGTTTATAAACAACCAAGATATCTCTAAGAGATGTAGCTGATATGTTACTTATTCTTGTTTGAAGGTATTTGGCTTGTATTATAAAATATGTTTATAAAGTCTTATAAAAAGTTTATTATTCAAAAAAATGATGTATAAATTCTTACAAATAATTTATAAACCTTTATAAAATAATATTTAACGTTCTAAAACTTTTAGAACATTTTAAATCGTTAAAAACTAAATTTTACAAAAAAAATTAAAACTTTGTGAACCTTTGTGATTAAAAAACACACATATGACACATGAAGTATGATTTATAGATAATTTAAACATTATTAAAGAATTTATAAACCCTTATAAAATACTTTATAAGCCCTTATAAAATACTTTATAAGTCCTTATAAAATGGTTTATAAGTCCTTATAAGATGGTTTATAAGTCCTTATAAGATGATTTATAAACCCTTATAAAATGATTTATAAGCCCTTATAAAAATATTTTATAAGCCCTTATAAAGATTTATAAGCCTTTATAAATCCTTATAAGCCCTTATAAAATTATATAAAACAATATTTAATGTTCTAAAACTTTTAGAAAATTTTAAATAATTAAAAATTAGATTTGACAAATATTTTTAAAAATAATAAAGACTGGTTTTACAAGTCCAAAATAAGAAATTGATTGTATAAGTCTTTATAAAATCATTTAAAAGCCCTTATAAAATGATTTATAAACCTTTATAAAATGATATTAACATTCTAAAACCTTTAGAACATTTTAAATCACTAAAAACTAAATTTTACAAATCTTTTCTAATACTTTGTGAACCTTTTTGATTGAAGAACACACATATGACATATGAGCTATAGTTTTATGGACAATTTAACCATTATTAAATTATTTACAAGTTTTTATAAAATAATTTATAAGCTCTTATAAAATGATTTATAAACCTTTATAAAATGACTTATAGATCATTTATAAGGGTTTATAAACCATATCCTTTTAAATGATTTATAAATTGGTATTACAAATGCATGTTTTAAATTGCAAACTATCAATCACTTTTATTAAAGTGTCAAACTTTAACTCATTCGGATTACTGAGGAAGTCATATGTAGAACAGAGTCCACAAAAGATCCGGACTTTCAAAGTAATGCGACTACGAAGTTAATGATAATACACCATTCAAGCTACAAGGATTAGACGCAGTCACGCAGAGATAAGGATAAGCTCAAAACATACTTAGTTCCATAACTCACAAACTCGAAAAACACCACAAAAGCAGGAATCTTGAATTGTAAAGATGGAGGAGAAAGTGTAGTTTTTACTAGTGAAAGGTTTCCGTTTGCGGCAAGGATCGAGACCACTTTAATCGGCAAGATTTACCAGACCAGCCTGGGATACCACAGGCGATCAGAGTCTAGTTTCTTGGTTCACAAGCCTCGTTAGAACCGCATCCTGCTCCGGTAACCAAGGTCCTTTCGCTTTGCTCCTTCCGCCGCCGCCGATCCCGTTTTGAGTCACCTTCTCCTCCTCTTCCTCCTGCCGCCGCTTACTCGGCGAGCTCTGTGTTAACTGCAGCATCGATTGCATCTTCCGACGCCTGATCGTAAACCGTCAACGGATTCGTCTGCGGCATCTGCCTGAGGATGTCAGCGTTAATGGGAAGCTAAAAAAATATAAGGGTAATTTAGATATTCACCAAAGATAAAAAGTGTATAATTAAAAATAGATTAACGTACTATGCAAAACTGAATAGATGTATCATGAATTATGCATTTATGTAAATGTCCCTTCATTTTTCAAATTAACATTTTTTAATCTATATTTTAAAAGAAAAAAATACATCCTAAAAACAGGTTAAATTATACTATAAAAATAAATATTCTCATACAACAAATGAGTTTACTTAATATATTAATCATCAAATAAAATAAACAAATGAATTTACTTAATATATTAATCAGCAAAATAAAATAAACAAATGAGTTTACTTAATATATTAATCATCAAAATAAAATAAACTAATCTCATTTAAAATATGATTGATTTATTTTTTTGGTTTTTTTTGTTATTGTATTTACAAAAATGAATATTCATTTCAAAAATATTTTATGATTTATTAATATTTTTTTTTTAGTTTAAAGAAGTGATATTGTAATTAAGAAATCTATATCCGTTTTAAGAATTTTATTTATTTATTTATGAATATCTTTGAGAATTCTCAAGTAACTATTCAATTTTTGAGATTTGCGACTAATTTACTAAAGCTTAGTGTCTAAAAACCTTACAATACTGAAAAATGATAAAAGATTCC
Organism: Sisymbrium altissimum; assembly: GCA_900406495.1. NCBI lineage: Eukaryota > Viridiplantae > Streptophyta > Magnoliopsida > Brassicales > Brassicaceae > Sisymbrium > Sisymbrium altissimum. Next base: position 6,275 of record OVBI01003180.1, read on the forward strand.
TAAGTGGCTCGACCAAAAACAACTATCACAAAGGAGATAGTTTTCTGAATTATACCAGAACCAAAAATACCATGATTTATGAAGTATGCATTTGCACTCTTAAATTGATGGAAATACAGACTACACAAACTCGTTCATTTTCGCAGTCAGAGCATGGAACAAATGAAGCCGACCCATTCGATGAACCACGATATGCACACTTATACGTCGAGCAGATTCTTTGGTGACCTGGGATAAGCAAGCACCATTGTCGTGCAATGCCTTCCGAAGCATAACGTATGTAGACAAAGCAATCTCGCATCTACCATCTGCAGTCAGTTTAATCCTATAAAGACCTTCATTCCATTCACCCTGCTAAAATAATCTTGAGTTCTTTTGATGTAAATCACACTTAGATTCCCTCTCTTGTAACACCTCCTTATAAAAGGTGCACCAATGATGCATTGATGCTGTGTAAAACTGAATAGATCAATAGATGCATAAACACTGGAACTCTCTGATACTTCTTTCACTGTTTTGCACGTTATCTTCTGATTGAAAAGGTCCTCAATCTCTTCTTGCAGCTCCTTCAGCAAAGAAAGAAATCTTGACATGTCCATAACGATGAGAAAAGAGAGTGATGCCCTATACGATAATACATGCAATATATTTATACAGAAAATTATTAGGGTTAGATTGTGCAACACATAACCTTTTTAAAATGATATTAACTTAATAAACCAACTACCATTTATTACCTTTCTAATTTTTTTTTTCCCCAACTTCTAAATGCCATAAATATGAACTCGGATTTATCAAGTAATTATATAAATATTAACATTAATGCAAATGAAGAATATACTCATTCGATGATGAGCAATTATCCAATTTTCTTATTAAAAAAAGATCGTCTTAAGTCAGAAATATATATCGCGCACACCCAGTCAGATTTAACATAATAAAAGATACACACAAAAATAAATAGAAATTATCTATATCTTTGAATACAATAATATATGTTATAAAATTGGAAATCATTACAATCTATACAACATTTATCGTGTAAGTAAGTGAATATACTGAATCCCATAAATTAGAATTTTTGCATCTAATTTTCTAGAAACAGATATTTATCTGATTATAGACGATTTACTTAATATATTTAAAAATCCATAAAACTTTCAATATTTATTTAAAAAATAGAAGAAACATCACAAACCCTAATGATCAAATACATACGCGTAATGTCATCAGAACGGTGCAAGTAGTAGTTGATGATACATTTGCACATCAACACAATGCACTCGAACTAAATACACAAGTGAACGTGTCAGAACACTATAGTAAAAGAGAACATGAAGAAATTCATTTCACTATTACATGGGTAGCTGTTATCCTCATCAAATTCTAGTTTTAGTCTAGCTGGATGTCATCTCTTAATATTCTGAAACCTATACTCTATTCAGATATTGTTAACAAAGAGGTGAATATGGGCATTGATTATATATCGATCCTTTTGGCATATTGAATATGATGCGACTAAAAATAAAAAGATATTAGGTCAGCACACTTCTTTCTAAGGAGCACAGCACTCCTTTGAAGTTTCCAAAATAAAATAAAAAACAAATAGCTCAACAAAAATTGAAACAAACTATTAGATCAGAGACTTCTCAGCATCGATTTTCTTTGCCTTCTTGTTGAGGGAGTAACTACAAAACAAAACCGAACAGAATTTCATTCACTAAACTGTACACAATTCTAAAAGTCAAAGCTAGTATTATTGTATAAACAAATCCTGTTATTTGAGTACTCACATGTAGCGGAAGTTGCCAACCTCGTTAAAGTCCGACTCAAAGAAAAGCCTCGAGATTCGTCCTCCGTCTCTGATCAGTATATCACCTAAGGATATAGAATTTTTGGGTTATAGTACCAAAACACATTGGAGAGTCTATGATATGAGCATAGAATACCTAAATGCTCGTATGAATCTTACCTCCCGCTAGCGTCACTCTCCAATTGTTTTAGACACACAATGATCTTATCTTTCGAGAGTAAGCACTATTCCTGATGAAAAGCTTTAGCCATATCTCCAAAAACAACACAATTCAGGATGATATCACCGCACCACGATCTAAGAATCAGTAACCTTATCAACCGCAGGAGTAGAACATTAATTCAAAATTACATACTTGTAGTTTCTAATCCGGAACATAAGAGAGATTTTAAAGGATCCATTGTCAATGTGTGGCCGTAGAGGTTCAACCGACTCGATCCCACCAATCAAGTCCATGTTTGAACAAATGTACCGATAATTATGATCACATATCTAGACTCCTTTAACGAAAATAAATTATCTCTTACCAATGGGGTAAATCTCATCGTGTCTTGGCTTGACCACATATTCAAAGTCAGTGAAGCTCATATGATGACTGTCAGAGATCACATCGGTCAATTGAACCACGTGTTCTGGTTAAAAAGGATAGTGTATTCGCTCCTAGTCATATTGAACAAATTGTTTTCCTTGTTAGACCGATGGAGATGGAACCCACTGATCTCAAACTGTAACCCTTCTTGCATTACACGTTTGAAATATGCATGATAGCGATTTCCAACGGAAGCGAGTATTTTGGAACTCTGAGAATTTATAAACATATAATCAATACTACCACAATACCACATTTTTTCTAAAACTGAGTCTCATAACTAATAAAGAGATTTAGTAGACCCTAACTTACCTCTTCATCCACCAGAATTAAATAAATCCATCTGAGATCGTCCGGATTAGTGGTCTCCCATCGCTTCATCACCTTCACGACTATTTTCTATTTCGATCCCCGCATGGGCAAATTAGCAAACTTTCACCGCCCATAGATTTTATGATTTGCTAATACTGGAGAGAATTTTCGTCTAAATTTTTTATTTTTTATTTCCTGTGGACAAAACTAAAGACTCTTGAGAGGCAAGAGAGTATCTTGGTTCTAATATATGTAAAACGCACAAAAAGATGCAGAATGATATGTGTAATTGATACATTTCCATAAATTGAAATCGACATTAAATAGGATAAAAAAATATATTAGATAATACCATAAAAGAAAAATATCTTTATCTCTTTTTCCTAGCGACACTAGGAAATCAATCTTTTTTCTACAAAAAGAGATATCTATTAATTTAAAAATCCGGTATAGGATAGACTGAATAGATTACCAATAAGTTTTTTATTAGTTTTTTTTTTCTGATAAGACAATAACGATGGTTTACAAATGATGGTTTATACACGCAGAAAAATATTTGCATATCAACATGCAATCATGACACAAAGAAACCATGTCTCAGCTACTTCATACTGTGCATTTAGATATAACTAATATTTAATATAACAGACCGTACCAATTACATGAAAATCAAACTTTTGCATGTATAACATGTACTACATATACTATTTTAAGTACTCATATAAATAACATTTTAAAAAATAATAATGAAATCACAAGATAGAATAATGGTCATAAATAATGCCTCCTATATTTATAAATCACAAACACAATCGTCTAGCGGACAAACAAAGAGTCGGATCTAATTTGTGTGGGCTAAAACCTGTAATACTTGATTTTAGATTTTATAACGATTTTTTTTTTACTCTAAGAAAATAATATATCTATTTATCTCACATAAGCAATTATACTTTTTCATTTATCCGACGAATGTAATAATTACATTATTGAAAGTTTCAATAACCGCTAAATAGTGTATTGTTAGAAAAACCGTCATATCTTTAATTGTTTTTGTTCTTTAGTTTGTTTTTTTTTTCAAGGTCAGTCGAAGAGCTCTCTCGAGAGAAGGAAGTCAACTACGATTTGCACTCCATACAGTCGATATGGAATACAGAGTACCAAGAGACACCATCAGAAAAATCATGATGGTGGGTACAGTATGAGCAATCGCCGTCAAAATACTGAGACTGTGGACCAAGGTTCTTCCTAACGGGGAATCATACATAAAGATGATCTTGTGCGACAAAGAGGAAATCCTTTGTTTGTATTTAACCGTAGAAAAATGTCACCGTCTCTTTGTTGTCGGAGTAATTGCTGCTCGCATATAAACATGAATTTGAACAGTCAAATATCTATCTCAATTCTCATAACAATAACAAATGAATGTGAATACATGCGGAAAATTGTTTTCCTATACTGCTCTATTTTGGAAAGAACATGAACAACATTTTGAGGATAATTTCATCGAGGGTGATGGAGGTTCATAATTGATTTCAAAGTGGTACGTGCGGTCAGTGTTCCTAGACTATCCAATCACAACTGCGAGATCGTGTTCAAAATAACCATGATTGTATGCTACCTTGGCCCATTCTCGAACAGCATGTTCATCAACCCTCCAAGATTGCTAGATGTTTTAAACGACAAAGTTGATACTTCTGTACTCACTGGTGAGAGTTAAAAAACAAACATGCTTTTTAGTTGTCATAATTTCCATCAATTATTCGTAACGTCATCCTTTTTCTGATGTGCGCAAATCTAACACGTTTTCAAACTTGCTTGTTGCTGGCCACAACAAGCGCTTTTTTTTTTTTTTTTTTTTTTTTTTNTTTTTTTTTTTTATTGTCCTTGAAGGACCTAGTCAATGCTCAGGACGGGCAGAGATTTGACCACGTCTGTGCATGGATAAAAACATCGCGCTATATAAAAAAAGGTTAGGTATATCCTTGACCAACAGCCGAGAGGTACATCCTAGACGATGTTCTTAGGTTTGACTTTGAGAGGGGCATGCCAACATGTTAAAAACTCGCACTTCCTTAATCCTTACTGCAAACTCCTCAACCCGGTGAGCACCAACCATGGCACACTGGTCTTCAACATCTCAGAAACGCAATCTAGCATACCACTACACGAGATTTTAAAGTGTTTCAAACGTCGAAAAAAACCTCAGGTAAGCCGGAACTCCTCGTCCCCTAAAACCAGACAAACGCATAGCTTTGCATTTGAAACGCTAACCTATCGTAAGCCCAGCCAAAACGCTTCTTAGCAGTGTTGCCACAATCTCAACGACATTCTATGCAAAAAACGCAAACATATTCTCGTCTAATAAAAGAACGATGAGTCTCTGCCGAGGGAATATCAACTCTAAATGCATAAAACGCTTCTAAATATCTCAAAACGCTAAGGAATTACGAGTGAGTATAAAACTTCAAACTACTCTACTCTCCTGCAGCAAACATTCGACATCCTCTCATGCTTTTATCTAGACTCCTTGAAAATGCATGAGACGAAGTCATAAAAGTCTAGTGCATTAATCAACAAAACCCAATAAAACGCTTCTTAGCATACTGGTATATACAATCTTGGGAACAAAAGTATTGTGCCTACTAACTTGTATCAGGCAGAAAAACATGTTCCATCAACAACCTTCATCGGTTCAGAAACTTTCCAACAGTCTTAACCGGCTCGAAAACCTTCTTACAATGTCGAGCTTAACTCTCTTCCGAGAAAAAACAGCTCGTTAAAAAACCAAGCCTAACTGATGCAATCATGAATGCAGAAACCGAAGCTATAACCGGAGGTTATGATGCACCGGATGGACCAGAACACACGGAGGAGAATCCACCCGAGCCATTGGTGATTGGGGACCATTTTCACCGAGCTAAGGCACCTTCTGAATCAATGTCTCGAGACAGAATACCCGCGTCTCGGTCTAGAATTGGAGATGGTTCAGAGGAGCAGGTTTATGACCATACCGATGCTCGTACCGATCGTAGCCGCGTCCCGATAGAAGGTTCATTCATCAATGGGGCTATCGATCGCTCTGCTGACTGGGCTCGAGTGGTTTATAGACCAACACTCGATGGCGAAGCTTTGTCTCGAGACACATTGCCCATGACTCTAGCTGGATTCGATGATGATCGAGACACCCGAGCTCATCACCATACCGAACAAGACGGCTCACCCGAAGCAGACCCACTCGACCTCTCGGCAGGACCAATGACCCAATCGCGGGGTAAGACGCTCCAGCATGGCGTCCTGAGGATTCTCATTCATGGAGCTGCCGATGGTTCAGACGCATCCCGATACGAGTTGCCCGCGTCCCGACACTTCCATTCCATGTCCCGAGTTAGCGACCCTGCGTCCCGAGTCAGCGACTCCGCGTCTCGAGCCAGCGAACCCGCGTCTCGATACTTTTCCCCCGCATCCCGATTGTTCACCGTCCTGCACGCGTCTCAGTGACATTTTTCCCGTGCTAAAATTCGACCGACCAAAACTCAGTGTTTCATTAAACCGTCGGTCCATTTGATTTTTATTTCATGTTATTTTTATTTTAGCCTAAGTCTTTTCAGCTTCTTTGGCGTGGGAAATACCCTTGTTTTGCCTAGACTATTTAAACTTTTTCCTTTGTAAAAACAAAAACACCTTTTTATCATTTTCATTCTAAGTAAAGAAAACTCTCTTTGAGCCTTTTCTCTCTTTTGTTCTGCGTGAACATTCTTGTTGTCTGGTGCGTCATATCCATTCAACTCCCTTTTGTTAGCGAGTTGGTGCGTCATATCCAAGGCTGGCAAAGGTGTGGTATATCAGAAGATCACCATCACTTCTGACGGGCCACCTCATTCCATCCAGTTCCAGTCTGATCAACCTCTTATCGGTTCATATCCCACTTATCTACCATTCATTCAAGTGTTTTCCTTGGGAGATTGTATCAAAGTGGTATCAGAGCACACTTGAAGGGGTATTTCTTTCTTTTCATTTCATCAAAAAAAATTCTGAAACACTTCTTTTCTGTCTATCTAGAATCCGGGCCATCTATCTACTTCACCATCTAGTTTTTATTTCTGTTCTTACATATATATATATATAAAAAAGGAAATTCGAAAAGTCAAAAAAAAAAAAAAATCTGATTTATTTTTGTTTAGTGGTGAAGTGGTGGAAAAGAAATCCTGCTGGCTGAGGAGAAATCCAGCCTGATATTTGGCTAAGTCGGATTCCAAAAAAAAAAATTCTCTTCTTCTTTTTATCTTTTCTTTGGGGGGAAGTTTGTTTAGATCCATTAGATTTGACTGTCTGCTTGCCTAGAACCTTAGAGAAGGAACTTGGAGAGTTTTGCTTTGAGTAACCACCTATATTTTAAAAAGAAAAAAAAAAGAAGTGAGTTGTGTGGGTGAGAAGTAGACACAAAGAGAGTGAGTGTTGTTTCTTCTAATCCGTTTGTTAAGTAATTTCAGGATCCATGGAGCCTTTTGAGGAAGACCCACCTGAACATTCCAATGCTGGCTTGTCCAATGTTCAAATGAGAGCTTTAAATGACACCATGACTCGTTTAATGACTGCAGGTTTGGATCAGCTTCATGCTAGNAAACCCGACCAACCCGCGGACCAGAAAGACTCAGCCTAGGAGAGCTACACGACGAGAGGAAGAAGAGATTGAGGATGAGTTCTCAGATGAAATCCGATCCATTGCCCGTGGCCGACGAGGTAATAGGTTCCGAGAGCAAGGTAATGATAATCCATTTGCTAGGAGAGGTGAAAGAGTTGATGATGGTATTGGTAGTCTTAAGTTAAAAATTCCAACTTTCTGTGGCAAGAATGATCCAGATGCTTATCTTGAATGGGAAAGAAAAGTGGAATTGATTTTTGATTGTCAAAACTTTTCTGAACTGAAAAGGTTAGGTTAGCTACAGCTGAATTTAGTGGCTATGCTATTAACTAGTATGACCATGTGTTGACACTCAGGAGGAGAACAGGTGGAGAACCCATTGCGGACTGGGAA
>OVBI01003181.1:0-14018 GCA_900406495.1 Sisymbrium altissimum
GACATGGAAGATGACATGGAATATCGGTAACTCAGCCGCCAAAACGAACCCAAGAATAGTATTTCAGTAATTAATCTTTCGCTTAAATCAGCCGTAATAATATTAAGTCAGTCGTATCGTTAAATAACTCATCCTCAAATGAATGGTATTCTAGTANAAGCCGTAATACGGCTGAGTTTTTCAAATTTTTGTAACTCAGTCGTCTTTACCTTCATAACTCAGCCAGCCGAAGAACATAACTCAATCGGAAAACATAACTCAGCCGTCTCTAACTCCATAACTCAGCCAGCAGAAGAACATAACTCAGTCGGAAAACATAACTCAGCTGTCTCTTATCTACAACTCAGCCAAATTTCGACAAATCACTCAGCCGTTGTATAAGTCAGCCGTAACTTGTGTTCGTAACTCAGCCATCATAGCATATAACTCAGCCATTATCTCATATCTCAGCCGGCACTGATGGCTGACTTATGATCGTAAGTCAACAGAGCGCTCATAACTCAAAGAGATTTTTATAACTTAGCCGCAACAAACGGCTGAGTTATGTTCCAGTATCTCATAAGTCAGCCGCGTTTTTTAAGTCAGCCACAACGTAACCATAACTCAGCCACAACGTAACCATAACTCAGCCACAGTTTAAGGCGGCTGAGTTAATTAATACACGTCAGCGATTTCCTACGTGGCGCATGTTTTTTGCTTACGTGGCTATGGCTTTCTTGTAATTACCTTTTTTGTTACAACGTAACACAAAGGCACGCTGTGTATTAAAATGTATTAAAAACAATTCAATAATTTTCAAAAGTTTTATATGATTCTAGTCTTTTCTCCTAAATTCCACAGTACTTAAGCCAACTTCCCTAATAAATAAACATATTCAATATGTTATATTACTTATGTGCTTTTCTTACTAATTAAGGCATTTTGTGTGCAACTGTGCATAAAGCATTTTTGATGTGAGAAAATCCAAAAGAGTCAATCCCACTAACTATAACTAATACTTTTTCTATATTTTTTAAATGATTTTTAAGGTTTTTGTATACAAATTAAGAAATCATTTAATTTTCTATTTTTTCTCAACTAATACATCATTTAACATCTTTTCCAAAACAGTCAAGCAATAAAAAAAAATAGACTGCAGAATATAAATGGTCAAATCTATGAAAATGTTCATAAATTTTATATTGAAAATTGAAAAAATAAAATGAAACAAAATATTTCTTCTAAAAGATCACTTAAACTGAAATAGAGGGGATAATTTAGTCTGGTTTTCCATATTTTAGATTAACAATATTATTTATTTGTTTTATTATTGTATAAGCTTCAAAATATAAAAAATAAAAAAAAACGTAAAAACAAAATCCTAAATTCATTGACGGCTAAAGAGAGATTGCAAGCATGAAAATCAAGAGGTTTTTCTTCAATCTCCACCGTGCTCCCTAGGTGAATTGATGAAAAGAGCTCAGATGGAAAGTATTAACGTCTCGCTAAAACTGATTAAGTTTGCTGTTTGGATGTATAGAGGTTCTTTTCTTCTGCAAATTACGTAGTTTTGCACATAATTTGGGAAATCATTGTAATATACGATAAATTTTAAAAGTTTTCTAAAACTTTTTTGTGTGTCAATGAGACTATGGCTGGGTTTTCATGTTTCCTGTTTTGTGGATTTTAAGTTTTTGTTCTTGGTTTTTTTCCTCTTCAATTGGACAGATCCGGTTGGTTTTTGTTCGTTTTAATCATCGACGACATTATTGTTTTTGGGAACAGATTTGTGTTTAAGATCTGGGCTGAGAATTGATCTGAGGAAGATGATATAAGCGTGGATGTACATAAATATTAATCCAGCATGTATGTACGTACACCAACATATGAGTGATACTGATAAAAGAATGGTGGTAATAGTGTGGAAAACTGTATGTAAGAAGGATTGCATCCATGTATAATTAATCGTTTCCATTTAAATGAAATCAGTATGTGTGGACAATATGGAATGCGTTTGGACGTACAGCTTTATGTAGGGTCCACAAACATGTGGTAATTATGGACAATAAAATATCAATTACAAATTTACATGCAAAATTACTGGTTAATTAGCCTAAAAACATATCATAAACAAACATAAATAATGAGAGCATAACTAATATAAGTATTGTGGTTGTACATAAGTGAATGTAATGTTACGTGTGTGAAAATTTGGAATTTGTGTGGTCAAACAATGAAATTGGATGCGCACAATGGAAAAACACAAAACTATATATATACAGACGCATTTTGAAGTGTGGATGTACATATTTATTTGTGGAGATTGCATCCATGTATACTTAATCAATCATTTGTATGTAAATGAAAACAGTGTGTATGTAAACAACATGGAACATATATAGATGTAAGACGTAGTGTCAATAAACATGTGATGACTATTGACAACAAAATATTAAATACAAAATGGAAACATATCCATCATAAGAAAATAGGAACATATCCATAAGCACATGTATAATTACTTGTTAATTAGCCTAGAAAATAGATCATGGATAAACAAAAATAATGAGAGCACCATAATATGATACGGCACATGTCAGTTGTGTTGTCATCTCTGCAAATACAACCACGTAGATATATGTACGTACACACCTAAAAATGCTTCTGTATCATATACGGTTTTGTGTATAATTTCATTATGTGGCCACACAAATACCAAAATCTCATACATAACACTACTGTCACTTGTGTACATCCACATTACTCATATTATTCAAATGATAGTTATGCTCTTATTATTTTTGTTTGTTCGGGATCTTTTTTCTAGGCTAATTAAACAGTAATTTTACATGTGCATTTTGTATTTAATATTTTGTTACATAGTTACCACATGATTTAGGGCACTACGTAAACATGTAAATCCATATGTATTTGATGCTGTCCATATATATTGTTTTCATTTAAATACAAACGATTAAGTTTAAGTGGATGCAATCTCTCATTTCCGCAAATGTTACCACATCTATCCATAAACACCTACAAATGATTTTGTATCATCTCCGGTTTGTGTACAGCTCCATCTTGCACAACCGGAGTTTTTTTAAATATCATCCATGAACACAGACAGATTTTGCACAGCCAAATCAGGGTTAATGTTGGGGTCCAAACCCACATTTTTGGAATTATCGGCTAACATTTTAAATATCAAAAAATTTTTCTGCATTTAGATATTTTCGGTGAAAAATAAAAAGAACAATAATCAGAAAATTAGTTTACGATAAAACCGTTTTTATTGATAACTTTATAAAAAATATACGAAAAACATTTTTTCGTATAATTTCTGCCCAAACCAATAAAAATCACGATTCCTCAAGTTTTTCGTACTACAAACCGAACAAAGTCGATAACTCCACCGATCTAAACTAAAGATCGAGCTGATAGCTCATTGCCTGTGTCGTTTCCGCTGTGTCTCGCTCGAAGTACCGAGCTGATAGACGGGCAAGGAGTTATGCATCAGTAGGCATGCATGGTCGAGCCGATCAATCAGCACGCATGCATGGTCGAGCCGGTCGATCAGTCAGCAAGCATGCATGGCCGAGCCGATCGATCCGCCAGCACACATGCATGGCCGTGGCCGAGCAGCCAGCATGCATGTATGGCCGAACCGGTCGATCAGTCAGCACGCATCCATGGCCGAGCGGGTCGATAAGTCAGCACGTATCCACGACCAAGCTGGTTGATCAGTCAGTACGTATGCATGGCTGAGCCGGTCGATCAGTCAGCATGCATGCATAGCCGAGCCGGTCAATCAGTCAGCATACATGCATGGCCGAGCTGATCAATCGGCACACATACATGGCCGAGCCAGTCGATCAGTCAGCATGCATGCATGGTCGAGCCGGTCGATCAGTCAGCACACATGCACGGACAAGCCGGTCGATCAGTCAGAATGCATGCATGAACGAGCCGCTCGATCAGTCAGCACGCATGCATGGTCGAGCCGGTCGATCAGTCAAAACACATGCACGGCCTAGCCGGTTGGTAGGTCAGCACGCATGCATGGCTGAGCTGGTTGATCAGCCATCTCGCATGCATGGCCGAGCCGTTCGATCAATCAGCATGCATGTATGGCCGAGCTGGTCAATCGGCAAGCATGGCTAAGTCAATCAAACAGCATGTACTGACGGCACCTCTCGCCGATCCGGTCGGTGGGATGATACACGGTCGCCTAAGCCAACCATCCGCGGACTCTCTTGGAGTCCTGATCACAAGCCGATGAATCCCATTCCTCGAAACCAAAGTTTGCACAGCCGATCGATTGGTCTTCCGGGAGATCGAACGATCCCGAGCTGATCACTCCATGTGTGTCTCGGAACATCGAAACGTCGAGTAATCAAGGCAAGTTTCGAGAAACCCGACCTGATGATCGCGTCTCGTTCTTCGTCTTTGTGATCATTTCGAGAATTTGTCAATATTTTCCTTAACTTTTTGATGTTTTACAGAAATATCGTGATGTTATACAGAAATATCACAGTGTTTTTATCTATTGAAAACGGTAAAGCGTTAACTTAAATCAAACCGAAGCGACAAACTGAAGAAGTTATCAAACCGAAGATGGCGGAGGAGATTGGGCCGAACTGACAAGGAAGATTATCGCGAGCCGAGCCGATTTACTAAAGATTTTCGAAGGTTCCCGAAAGATATATCAAAAGTCGACAGAAAACATAAGAAGACTACTTCTGATATCAAGAAGACGACTAGCTAAGATTAAAGATTGTCAAGTATATATAGGCATTGATTTTTACCTTTGTAAGACAATATATAATGTTTCAAAACTTAAGCAATAAACTCTCTTTTCTCTTCTGCCCTAATTTTTATTTTGATCTTTTCTATATTTCATTTTCTTTCCAAAAATCTCAGTTCCTCAAATTAACTTTCCTAAAATATGTTGAGGTGAATTTTTGTTTCCAAAGTTAAAAGTATGGACGCACATTCATTGTTGACATGAATCTAGGGATACAAATATGTGGATAGGACCCTGTAGACTAACTCTTTATCTTCTCCAAATAATTTGTCTTCTTTAGAGTATCTCTTGCAAATTAAATCCACAATTCATTAGTCTGAAATTGCAGAGATCTACAATTGAAATCGACAAGTACTCAAACACCAAAAAACTTAAACTCCAAATTAAACCCAGAATTTGTAAACAATTAAGTAAACCTGAAAACATAAGAGAACAACTAATTTGTAAACCCAGATTCTACCATTTTATTTAAAGATCACATTTATATAATTCTAAAAAGAAGAAGAAGAGAACAAAACGACAAACAATCACCACAAAAAGAGAGAAAACACTATAATTGTTGTGAAACTAGTGAGAATGAATTTATGAATTCGTATATATTATTGCTTTGATGATGGATCCTTTATATTAGGATCAATACATAGGAGAAAAGGAAACTTCATTTTCCTAATCCTAATAGGAAAAGGAAATAGGTTTTTTTCTTTTCCTAATAATAAAAGGAAAGTACATAAAAGGTAATTCCTAATACAATAAGGAATACTACTCTAAATACAAATAGGAAATAGATACCGGATTAGGAAGATTCCGGACCGAATAGTGATGACAATCCACTCGGTTTATAATACTCCCTCTTGGATGTCAGAACTATTAGAGCTCGTAATGCGCTTTGGATGTTGCCTCATTAAAACTTTACCAGGAAAACCCAGTGGGACAAAACCGTGGTGAAGGAAAAAGAGTACAACACGCATTACTCCCCTTATTCTGAACATCCGTGAAGGTCCTTCAGTTGACACATTCCAATCTGATAAGTTAGCTTCTTGAATGTTGAGGTTGGAAGCAACTTGGTGAATAGGTCCGCGGAATTGTCACTTGAACGCACTTGTAGTACTTGAACTTCTCCAGCTTTCTGTAAATCGTGTGTGAAGAAGAACTTCGGCAAAATGTGCTTCGTCCTATCACCTTTGATGTATCTGTCTTTAAGCTGAGTTATGCATGCTGCATTGTCCTCGTACATGACAGTTGGTTCCTGTTTCCCTTCTGTCATCCCACAATCAACTCTAATGTGCTGAGTCATTAACCTTAGCCAAACACATTCACGGCTGGCCTCGTGAATAGCCAATATCTCTGCGTGATTTGATGATGTAGCCGCAATGGTTTGCTTTGTGGACCGCCACAGTTCCACCGTGGGTAAAGACATAACCTATCTGAGATCGAGCAGTGTGAGGATCTGAAAGGTAACCTGCATCAGCAAAACCAATTAAACTTTCTTTGGATTGGTTAGTATAGAATAGACCCAAATCTTTCGTTTCTTGTAGGTAACGAAGAATATGTTTAATCCCGTTCCAATGTCTTTGGGTCGGACATGATCTAAATCTAGACAATAAATTCACGGCAAAACTTATATCTGGCCAAGTGTGGCTCGCCAAATACATTAAAGCTCCTATGGCACTGATATATGGCATTTCGGGACCAAGGACTTCTTCATCGTCCTTCTTACGACCAAACGGATCTTTTTTTAGATCAAGTGATCTCATGACCATGGGACTAGACAATGGGTGAGATTGGTCCATATTAAATCTCTTGAGTATATTTTCTGTATATGCCATTTGATGCACAAGGATTCCATTATTAATGTATTCAAGCTGTAATACCAAATAGAATTTCGTTTTGCCTAGGTCTTTCATCTCGAATTCTTTCTTCAGATATTCGACTGTTTGGGTAATTTCCGCAGAGGTTTCTAGGATATTCAGGTTGTTAACATATAATGCAATGATTACGAACCCCTTAACAAATTTCTTTATAAAGATACACGGACTGATGGGAATCGTTTTTATAGCCCTCTTTCACTAAGTACTCGCTTAGTCTATTATACCACATTCGACCTGATTGTTTCAATCCATAAAGAGATTTATTCAACTTAATACAATGTTGTTCTCGAGAACTTCTCTTATCTTTGAGCTCAATACCCTCTGGGACTTTCATATATATTTCACTATCCAGTAGACCATATAAGTACACGGTCACTACGTCCATTAGCCGCAAATCCAATTTCTCTCTTATAGCCAGACTTATTAGGAATCGAAAAGTAGTAGCATCTACCACATGAGAGTATGTCTCCTCATAATCTATTCATGGTCTTTGTGAGAATCCTTGTGCAACAAGCCGTGCTTTATATCTCACGATTTCATTATGTTCATTTATTTTCCTCACAAAGACCCACTTATGTCCAACTGGTTTAGTATCATAGGGAGTCCGAATTATTGGACCAAAGACATCCCTTTTCCTTAAAGAATTTAACTCCACGTTTATGGCTTCTTTCCATTTAGTCCAATCCTTTCGTTGAGTGCACTCAAATATAGACATGGGTTCTGGATCCTCGATCATCAGTTCAAGTGCTACCTTGTATGCAAATACATCATTGATATCGATATATTTTCTATTCCATTGTATTCCACACATAACATAATTGATGAAATCTCATTGTTATCTGGAACTTATGGACCTTGAGGCTCGGCGTCCCGAGCATCAATGTGTGGTTCCGTCAGTTCAGTTATGTCTGGGGTTCCATTAGCCTCGGAATTAACCACAGATTTATTTCCAGCACCTTTTTTTGATTTCCGAGGGTTCTTATCTTTGAAACCATTGGGCCAGACATATTTTAAACGCGCTTTAGATTCTGTAGCAACTTGATTGTGTCCCTCATGAACATCAACTCGAATTGGTGCATTCACAGCTGGTATATATGACTTAGTCACTCTTTTCGGGTCAGCAAAGGAATCTGGCAATTGATTAGTTAGCTTTTGTAATTGTATTATCGTTTGGACTTCTATTTCACATTCTTTAGTCCGAGGATCCTGCCATGATATGGACGATTGATTCCATGTAATTTCCTTTACCAGCTTATTATTTTCTCCCCCTGATGTTGGATAGGCGGATTCGTCAAAGTGAAAATCCGCGTACCTGGCCTTAAATTGATCACCCGTGGTTGGCTCAAGGTACATAATAATCGTGGGAATATCATATCCAACATATATCCCCATCCTCCTTTGAGGTCCCATCTTAGTTCTCTGTGGTGGTGCTATTGGCACATATACGGCACATCAGAATATTTTGAGATGAGATATGTCTGGCTCATGACCCGTAATCAATTGTGATGGAGAATACTTATGTTCACTAGATGGCCTGATGCGAATCAATTCGGCTACATGTAAAACAACATGTCCCCAAGCTGAGATCGGGAGTTTTGATCTCACAAGTAATGGTCTGGCAATTAGCTGTATGCGTTTGATAAAAGATTCTGCCAAACCGTTTTGTGTATGTACATGTGCCACAAAATGTTCCACACTTACCCCCATGGACATACAATTATCAATAAACGCTTGGGATGTGAATTCACCATCATTATCCAGGCGTATGGACTTTAAAGGAAAGTCTGGAAAGTGTGCTCTAAGTCAGATTAGTTGAGCAAGCAATCTCGGAAATACTAAATTCCGAGTTGATAGGAGACTTACATGTGACCATCTTGTGGATGCATTAATGAGGACCATAAAATATCTAAACGTCCTAAAAGGTGGGTGTATTGGTCCGCAAATGTCTATTTGTATTCTTTCCAGAAAGTTTATTGTTTCCTTAGTCACTTTGACTGGTGATGGCCTAATAATGAGATTCCCTTGGGAACATGCTATACACGTGAGATTTTAAGGGATAACTCTTCTTTCTTTCAATGTTTGCCCTTTTGTATTTGATATTAGTTTTCGCATCATGTTTGAACCGGGATGGCCAAGCCGGTTATGCCATAGAGTGAAATTTTCGGTAAATGCCTTGTTTACACAGTAAAGACCAGTAAAAACCGCAGGAATGGCCTCTAGGAAATTCTTATGTCCTTGTGCAATCTCAAATATCAGGAGGAACTCTTTGGTTCATTCGCCCTTAGTTTCGACATGAAAACCATTCATTCGAATATCTTTAAAACTCAATATGCTCTTTTTAGAGTTGGGTGAATATAAGGTATCAGAGATTTCTAGATGCGTACCTTTAGGTAACAATATACTAGCCTGGCCGTAGCCTTCAATTAAATTTGCAATTCCTGCTGTGGTACTTATATTGGCTTTTTTGAGTGTGAGATTAATGAAATACCTTTTGTCTCTTAGAATCGTGTGACTTGATCCACTATCCACCACGAACATGTCCTTTTCATCACTCATTTTTCAAAAACAAGGATCATGTTTAGTGACTTTAAAATAAAATCCTTCATATAATTAAGTTTAAAAACAAATAGCAAAGAAAACAAGTTCAAAGAAAACATAAAACTTATAAGCAAAACACAAAAACTAAATTTCAAAATCAACTTGATTCCTTAAGGCAATCCGAAGTTTCATAGTTCAGTGAGTCATCTTGATCATGATCGAAGTCCCCATCCTCGTCATACTGTGCCATGTTGGCTTCCGGGTTTTTCCCTTTAAAACTCTCTTGATAGAGGTCAACAAGATGTCTGGGAGTTCTGCAAGTCTTAGCCCAATGATTGCTCATCACACATCGATGGCATGCTGATTTGGTGGTCGAGTTTTGCGGTTTGAAAGTACCCGCAGCACCACGGCCTTGACCTCGACCACGACTAGAATTGGGTTGGTACCCACGTCCTCGGCTTTGACCTCGACCATAAGGATGGTGGTTGCCACGACCACGACCTTGCCATCTCCCACGTCCATGACCATACTATCTTTGTTCTCTTTGGACGTGGTTAATTTCTTTCATTTCTTCCGTGACCACATGGGTTTCGGGAAGTGGGGTTGATCCAGGAGGTCTCATCTCACTGTTTTTCAGTAGTAACTCATTGTTTTGCTCGGCCAAGAGTAGGCATGAGATCAGACTTGAATATGTCTGGAAGCTTTTTTCACAATATTGTTGTTGTAACAATATGTTACTTGTGTGGAAGGTGGAGAAAGCTTTCTCTAGCAAATCTTTATCAGTTATTTTCTCACCACACAGTGTCAATGTTAAAACTATCTTAAACATGGCCGAGTGATACTCTTCCACGGACTTGTAGTCCTGGAACCTTAGACTCCTCCATTCGAATTGGACCTTTGGTAACAGCACCATTCTATGGTGGTCATATCTCGATTTCAATTCTTTCCAAAGGTCTAGAGGATTTTCAATAGTCACATATTGATTTTTGAGACTCTCATCAAGATGATGGCGAATGATCAGGATTGCCATGTATCTATTTCTTCCATTTTGATTATTATCATCAACGATACATTCGCCTAGTCTTTTTGACTTTATAAAGATCTTAGTATCCAATGCCCATTGCAAGTAATTATCTCCAGAGAGACTTAGAGCAGAAAATCTAAGTTGTTGATTTTAGACACTGAAATCATATATCATATTCTTTATGTTTGTTCAAGATGGTATGATGGAAACAAAACATGAATAATGATGCAAACAGAGGTGTGCGAATATGATGCAACAGGTCAGGCGATTTATGATGCAATTTTAACAAGGTGATCATGATTTCAGGTTTTAGGGTTTGATCAACTAAACAATTTAACAAGCTATCAAGTTTCCAGATTAGGGTTTAATTAATCAACAAAAACAATCCCATGATCAAACAAGCTACCTACCGAGCCACTTAGCTTAGCATGCATGATCTAAGTTACATACCTAAAACAATTCTAACAGGTTTTATTAATCAGTTTATGAATTTAGCATGTGAACTTAATTAGGTAATGCATTCAGGTTCAATTTTAATGAAAATAATGAAGTATGTGTGATTAGGGTTTCAAGGTTTTCGGTGATTAGGGTTAGGGTTTAGTAAACTTACCTTGTAATCTATGTTTAAGGTTAAACAGATTTGAAAGAGAAGAAGATCGAACCGGAAGGAAGAAGATTACACCAAAAGGCTGTGGTACGGCGGTACACGGGTCGGTGCACTGGTTGGGATGCTCGCAATGTATTGCGGTACGATGGTGCGTGCTCGGGTTGCGTCCGGGACTGGTCTGCGATCGATGGAAGTTTTGCTCGGCGGCTAGGGTTTATGAGTTTTGGGTCGGATTTTGTGTTCTAGGGTTTTAGGGACTATCGTGCTGATAACGTGTTGTGAAACTAGTGTGAATGAATGTATGAATTCGTGTATATTATTGATTTGATGATGGATCCTTTATATAAGGATCAATACATAAGAAAAAATGAAACGTCTTTTTCCTAATCCTAATAGGAAAATGAAATAGGATTTTTCCTTTTCCTAATAATAAAAGGAAAGTACATAAAAGGTAATTTCTAATATAATAAGGAATACTATTCTAAATACAAATAGGAAATAGAGTAAATCGGATTAGGAAGATTCCGGACGGAATCGTAATGACAATCCACTCGGTTTACAACAATAATGATGAGATAATGAAACATGAGGTTATTTTGATGATGTATTTAAAAAGAAATAAAAAGAAAATATGTAGAAAAGAGATTGTATTTTAACGGTGTTTGAGCATCTTTCAATGGTGTTTTTAGATTATTTTTACTTATTTAAAATTGTGTAAATTAAAACACACTTTATTCTGTTACTTTGAAAATAAATGAGCGCTGACATAAGGGTACAAAAGAGTTTTCATTACCACACCCATAAAACAGCAACAAGGCAAAGTGCCCCATTCATTATAAATAGGGAGAATTGCTAAAATAACCTTCAAAAATTGGAAAATGACTAGAATGATGCCAATTTTTTTTAATTACTAAAAAAAAAAATATCAAAAATGCCATTAATGAATTCTGCCACATAAGCAAAAAAAACGCGGAAAATGAAATAAGTCTATCACTCCTTTGATGATAGACTTATTTCTCTATCACTCCTTTGAAGATAGACTTATTTCCAGTCGGTAGACTTATTAAGTCTACGGTAGATTTATTAAGTCCATGATAGACTTAGTGTGATAGACTTATTTTGATGTTATGATAGACATATTTTCGAACGGTAGATTTATTTTTCTTTGATGATAGATTTGTTTTGTATTGGTAGACTTATTGGTCGATTGACAGACTTATTGATCCGAATGATAGATTTATTTTTATGTGACGGTAGATTTATTTTGGAGTGATAGATTTATTNAATATATTTATTCTTATTGGTGGTAGACTTATTTCTATACGTAGAGATGATAGATTTAATTTATTGACGGTAGACTTAAAAGTGTCCGATAGATTTATTTTCTTTAATGATAGTCTTTTTTACGTATAGATGTTATGGTATATATGTTTATAGTTATGGTACATTTATAAGACAGTGGTAGACTTATTTCTTTTAACAATAGATTTATTCAAAATTTGAAACATAAATATAACGCTACGGTTGATAGATTAATTGGGATTATTGTGGTAGATTTATTAGGATTATTGTGGTAGATTTATCAAATAATTAAAATATGATGGTAGACTTATTGACCTAGGAGGATGGTAAAAGACGATTTTACCCTCGCATTAACTTCATCTTCTTCATTGATAAACTTAGGGTTGGCCGCGTTGAAGAAAATTTTCTAGGTTTCTTCTCTTGATTATTTTCCATCCCGATCTCTTATTCTTTCATTGAGTGAGTGAATAACGACGGGGGATTTAAGTGAGGTTCTTGATGGAGCAAGTAGTTTTGGTTTGTGGGAGATGGAATTTTCAGAGAAATCGATGGATCTTCATCGTCGATAAAGCAAAGGGGGGTATAATTCTTGAGGCCAATTCGCAAACCTCCTACTCCGATTTCCTTGAAATGGTGTATGAAGATTTTGGTTTGGATCAACAGATTTGTGAGGTAAAACTAAGTTTTAACTTATCGAAGAAGTATTCCCAAAATCTGCCTCAAGATACACCTCCGGTTCTGGTTTGCAATTCTAGACAACTATCTCGCTTTTTCCAACAGTTTCAGAACGAAATTATTCGTTTATATGTGGAGATTTTCGAAAAAGTTGATGAAGGTTCCATTCATGAAGATGAAGTCTTTGAAGAAGATCAAGGAGATCAAAGAGTAGGTGATCGTTGTGATAGCAAAAGAAGCAGAAGTACATCGGATGAAGATGATGAGGAAGATGATGAGGAAAATGATGAGGATGCACGTTTTGATGTATGCGATGATTCAGATGGTGCAAGCTCAGAGGATGAAGATTACCATATGAGTGGAAGATTTTCAGAAGAAGAAGATAATGTGTGAAGTGTACATCGAAATAAAAATGGTATGTCATCAATACCTGAATTTGTCAAGCTAGAAATGAGTTCAGTTGATTTAGCAGTTGGCCAACGTTATGAGTCAAAAGACGACTTGTTGATGAGGTTGAAGATACTTTCAGTTGCACACAAGTTTGACTTTGATATAGGTTACTCAACAACAATATTATTGACGGTTCATTGTTGGGTCAAAGGGTGTACTTGGAGAGTTCGTGCTGGGACTATTGGACATAACTCTTATTTTCATATCAAGGTTTATGTTGGACAGCACTCTTGCTCTGTGACCGAGCGTTCAACCCGTTCACGTAAAGCAATACATCAGTTATTAGGACGTCTTTACAAAGATTTTGTTGGTGGTGTTGGTCCGACTGTTTTGCCCTATCATGTAGCCGATGCTCTGAATAAACGATACGGATTACGGGTATACTCTAAATTGTGATAGACTTTTTTATGACATTGTGGTAGATTTTTTTTACCGTTAATTATGGTAGATTTGTTTAAATTACGTTTGTGGTAGATTTGTGTAACGTCGTGGTAGACTTGTTAAAGTACGTTGTGGTAGATTTGTTTAGCTTTCTGGTAGATTTGTTTAGCTTTGTGGTAGATTTATTTAACGTTATGGTAGATTTGTTTAAAGTACGTTGTGGTAGATTTTTTAAACTACGTTGTGGTAGATTTGTTTTACGTTGTGGTAGACTTATTTAATATTTCGCTCTCTCCTACAGATTAAGTATTGGAATATTCATCGCATATTGAGGAGTGCAAGAAGATTGGTAAGGGGAAGCTCAGAGGATGGGTATGAAGATCTTCCGGC
>OVBI01003182.1:0-14017 GCA_900406495.1 Sisymbrium altissimum
AACCAGAGGATCTCTCTCCGTCTGCTGGGTTTGATCCAAACACGTTTTTTAATGACTGCAACAACAATTACTACTCCGAGGTGCAGCCACAAACTCCTCATGGTGATGATTATTGGACTAGAATGCTGGGTTTTAACGGAGGACATTTTGAAGATGTTTTTCCCAATCCAGAAATCATAATGGAAGAGAATCGCAACAATCACAGGCCAAAGAAACCTTCGATAGGGATCATTGTCGATAGTAGCAGTGATGATACCGATGCTGAATCGATATCTGAAACGGTGAACTCACATCACATGACTCGTTTCCTTTATCAATTTACTTTCATGGAGTTGATCTGTATTCTCATCTTTCCATTTTAAATATGACAGAGTTACCAAGGAATGTCAAGTCCAGGTGACAGCGATGGGAGTTTGGGTAGACCCTTCCACACTAGTGAAGACGAGACTCTATCGTTGAGGAAAGATATACAAATTCCTGCAGAAACTGTAATCAATAGAAAGACTTGGAAATCTCATTTCGCAAGGCGCACCGCACCATCAAAACAAGAGGTCTTGAGCTGCTCCTATGTTGATTTTGTGAGTGTTTGTATCTTATATGCTCTTAGCATATGTTGGATTTTCAAAGATAATGAATGGTGTGTATTTCCTTTTCAGGTGAAAGAAGGCAAGTCTAAAGCCGTTGATGCATCCATGGACAAGAAGCCATCATCATCTATGGTGAAGACAGAAAAGAAGGGATTGTTTATTACAGAGGAAGCAAAGCAGAGAAACCGCAAGAATCCGCCGTATATCTACCTCATGAACATGATCATAGGCTTCATTCTCTTGGTGGCTGTCATTGGAAACATCATATCGGTTTTACTAAACGTCAAAACTTGAACAAGGTTATGAAGTTTTTGATCGCCAAGGGAGGCAAAGCAGATGGATCAAAGCACTCGTTTTTAATTGGCTTTTTCTGATTCTGTTTTTTTCTGTTGAATGTTTAAAATAATAATATGTCTGTCTGTGTATGTATGAACAATAGATGAAATTTCAATTGTTCTGCTGAACCTGTATACGACTTTACAGGTATTTCTTGTGCGTAAAGTTAAATGAAACTTAGGTTTTGTAATTGTAATCTCATCAATCTAGTGTAAGAGAGCTGCTGAATAGGAATCTAAACAGGAGTAAGATTAGGCAAGAGTGTCTCAAGGTCCTATGTATGATCTTTATGAACATATGATTGGATTATAATAAGTGGGATTAGGTAGACAAAAAGGGTCAAGATTTTACAATTTTTTTTAATGAATATCTGCTCTTCACTTTCATCATCATCTTCTCCAAGATAATAATAATAATACTTCTTCTTTCTATTTTACTCCTCCAAAACTTTTCCCACAAGTTTCCTAAGCTCCTAAAATGGGATCTTAATTCATCGATGGAGTATGACCATCAACGGCGAGATTTATGAAACTAAGGAGGACACCTCAGTTGAGGTTTGAGGGACAGAATCGTCTTTTTCTTCGCTCGTGGTTTCTATTACAATTGCTCTCTTCCTATGTCCCTGTCTGTCCAAAAATCAAGATTTGCCTCTTTGTCGCAGATCAGACAGTCAACTACTATAAATCTGAATAATCAAAGCCGGATTCAAAAAAATCGGTTATGCATGAGAAGAAGATTAATTAATTAAACACCACACAATTTTGTTTTACGATTAAAGACGAAATAGAGAACCATAAAAAGAGCCCTAAAGAACTCCTTAAGTTACTAACGCTGACATAGAATGAGTTACAAACGGAAGGAGAACGCATCACGCAGATCGGCGGATGAGATGATGATCTCCGTTGAGGTCACAGTGAAATGGAAGTAGAAGAGACAAAGCTTATATTTATAGAGAAACTGAGGGATTTGACGAATGAGTTGAGTGGATGGTTAGTTGCGAGAAGATAAGAAGAGGAAAAAGAAGGTATTTTTTATTTACTTAATGATTAACTTTGAGAAAATATAAAATTACTTAAGTTGTATTTTTTTTTCCCAGACTTGGATTTCACATAATCTTATAGTAATATTTTAATTTACATTCATTTATACTATGCTATGTGAACATAAATTTTAAAATTAATGATTAGTAAAAATATATTACCAATAAATGTGGATTGTAGTTCAAACAATAAATAAATGTGGATTGTTACGAACAAAATTAATAAAATATATATATATATATATATTTGTATATGATAAATGATATAATTATGTATTACAGACGTGTCTTTAAAAACATTGCTAAATAACTTTATATAAGACGGAAAAAATCTCCCACCACATGAGGACAAAAATGTTAACGTTGTTTAGGAAATTAGGTTTAGTAACCAATAAAAAAATCATAATTCAAAAACTAACCAATTTTCTACTTTTTCACTCTTTTCTTCTTATTTCTTTTTAAATATTTTGAATAGAGTATCAATTTTGGTTTTTTATAATTGTACACCACATTCAATATTTCCATGGACTCGTTGTCTTTGTCTTTTTTGTTTCGATTAATAATTTACAATAGCTTTCATTAAAGAGATGTGTAGCCACATGAAACAGCATGAGATAGAGACCAATGAAATCAATGATGACATTAGTTGGAAGCTTTACCCAAAATTGATAAGTAAATTAATGTGTTTTTATCACAAAATTCAAGCATGTAGAATAAATCAATTAATAAATTAATTTTTTTATAGGATCTGAATAAACATAATCTGTAATTTTTAATAAATGTAGAAAGATAAAGAGTAAAAGAAAAATGAAAGATAATGTGTCTGTGTGATATAAATGAAGGTATTTTGTCATATATAATAGACATATTTGTTTTCTTAATATTACAACGTTGCTAGTTGCTACTCATATGTTCTTTTGTGTTTTATGAGTATATACTGAAACAAATAGATTTGTTTCTGGATAAAATATTAAATCAAGATTTTTAGAAGTTATCGATGAATTGCTTTTCACTACCTGAAATGCAATAGATAATTTAAATATATAACCCTTAATTTTTTTAAACAATGTTTGTTTGCCACCACTTCAAATAGTAGGTTTATTATCTTTCTATTATTTGACTTTATTACCAAAATAAATTGAGTAATAAAACGTCATTCTTTTTACTAATTCAACGTCATTCTTTTGACTGATTCAACATCATTACCAAAAAAACAAAAGAATTTAATTCAACGTCATTTTTTTGTCCACTTGCAAATTTGTATGGATAGGAAGCTTACTCGTAGAAAAGAAAGTTGGCACCTACCTTTTTAAATATAGTAAATTTGTGTTTAAGATAGTGTATTAAATAAACAAATAATTTTTTTGATTAAGTGTACCTTAAGTTCAACTACATTGGTAGTGAAAAAACAATATATCAATGAAAAGTATTTTGGCCTTTTGGGATTCCGTCCAAACACCGAGAGAATTAGTCTCTTGGATGAAAATTACTTTTATAGTTTGTATTTTTAAGAAATAAATTTTATCTGATGAAATTAACTTCTCAGATATGATACTCCGAATGATAAAAAAAACTTCTTGATTAAAACTATCATATTTTTCAAAAAAAATTGAGCTTTTCCCAAAAAATATTGTTCTGCCAAAATTGTCACATACTCTCTTTTTTTTTTTTTTTTTTTTTTTTTTACACCCNCTCTTCTATCATCTAATTAATAATATTTCTCAGTTGTGTTTTTTTTTGTTCTATAGCATCTAATTAATAATATTTCTTCACGATTGTGTAATTTGATTCATTCTTTTTAATTTTCTTAAATAGTTCAGACCATTCACAGAAGGAATTTTCTAGTTTGTTTTACAGTGTTGGCATTGTATATTCGTTTAAAATGCTGATTTGGAAATTTATTATTTCCTTCCCCTACTTCCCCACTTTATATCCCTCTCATTACAACTACATATATTTTGGTGTGGAAAAAGTATTTACTATTGGTCCCTTGATGCTAGCCAGTTTTCTTCTTTTTTCTTTGTGTTCAAAAGCCAGTTTTCTTCCTGAATGTGGGAAATTTCAAAAGCAGTTACCATTCTTATTATAAAAAAAAAAAGTGAAAATCATAATCCTTATCCATCCGGCTGTCCATACCTATCATTTTCTCTAAAAAGTGGAATTATTATCTATGATCTCTTTTGATTCATTCCTAATTAAAAATCAAGAAGTGTCGTCTTACTCTAATCTCTTATAAAAAAAGTAGTACTATTATATCTGAGTCTATATTTACAATAAAGTTACTCCTAAATGGTCCACACCGTCCATTAACTTATCCTCACAAATTCGTAAACTTAAGTTGGTTCACAAGATAAAATTTTACAAATTAAATGTTTTCACAAAAACTCTTAACTTAGTTTGGTTTACCATACGAATGAAACTAAACTCCCAAGAGCTTTTACTACATCATTATGTTTATGATGAAACTAATATTACATGCTTGCGTGGTTTTTTTGTTTGTTCAACATGCTTGTGGTTTTGAATCTGGAAAAATTAAGAGATTCAATCTAAAATTTCTTGGTAATCCAAAAATAAAGAAGAAAGTATTTTTCCAGAAATTGAAGAGTTACCTAGAAATAATAGAACATTTTTATTTTAAAACAACAAACATTTTCTAAAAAAATATTATATTTCTAAACGTTCTCTAAACCTAAAAATTTAGTTTGGTATACGGATTTGTTAGTGTTACAAATAATAATAATTGATTTGTTATGAAGCCCAAAAATGTTTACGTACTAAAGTCCAAAAATGTCTTGATCACTAAAAAAGGAAGAGGAGCAAAAATTCTTGTACGTGTATAATAGAAAGAAAAGTAAAAAAGAAATCATCATATGTAGCACCCACCCAAGAGGAAATTATTTTCTGTCTCTTGGAGATAGAGAAGAGGGACGTAGAAAAGAGAAAAGAGAAAAGAGAATGAGAAAACTTCCTTTCCAAAACCAGAAAAAAAAAGAGAGATAAAACTTTGGGGCAATTTCTCCTACCAAACCAATCGAATCCAAATCCCGTCCAAAGTGGCTGAACCATAGTCTATGCATATCCTGTTGGTTAAACTTCTTAATTCGAACATCCCTTCAATTCGGACGGTTTCGTTCGGTTCGGTAATAGGCTCGCATATCCTGTATGCTTGGCTATGGTTCTCTTCAATTCAAATGGTTTCATTTGGTTCGGCCGGGAACTGTATCAAACTGATAACCTAATGCGTTTCATGTTATTTTTATTTAGACGACTAAAACCGATCGATGATCTAAAGTGTTTATTTTGTTAAAATCAGTGAATGGGGATTGATAAAACACGGTTCGTAACACAGACAGATGTGGTCCACATGATAGGTGCGGTAAGAAAAAAAGACAGGAGACCTAATATTTGCTACGATACTTTTACATGCATGCAAAAATATAAAATATCGGGGAACGCATTATACTACGTGTTTACAGAAATGTCTATCGACAAGAAATATCGTGGAAATATACCAAGTTTGGAGATGTTAACGAAAAAAACTCAAATCATTTAATGAAGTTCCAAAAACTAGGTTTAAAATAAAAAGAAAAGACTTTTGTGGCTGCGAAAACATTAATAAATACTATTTCGAAGAGTTGTTGATTCATTTGCTGACCTAAAATAAATCACTTTATATGAGTGCATGGCCCCAGACCTGCAATCGTGCGGATGAGATTAAGTCAGCGATGATGCTTTGAAATTTTTGTTGAGTCAGCGGAGACTTTCTGAGAAATTACGAAGATTTGGTTTACTATATAATTATATGATTATATCTATCTACAATCATCTTCCCTTATCATCATCTAAGTAACAAATAAAATTAAACATTACTTAGCTAATATAAAAATGAATTTGCCAAAACGCCCGCCCACTCTTTTAGAATGAGATTATCAATTTATATCCATTATTAGTGGGTAAATTTAATTTAATGAAAGAAACGAAGGTGCTGGTTACAAAAAAAAATTGTATTCTAAAGAAAATAGAAGTTATTAGATAATTTTGAAAAACGCTACATCAAAAGGGGTAGTTGATAAGATTTCTCAAAAATTGTACTAATACATATTTCATATGTGAATATATATATTAAAAAAAAATCCTTGCAAAATTACCGTATAAGAGAAGTACAATATCGTATTAGTTCGAAAAATACACAGATAATCAGTATATTGCATAACCTGATAAATAGCCAATGTCGTCGTAAGATTCAATGTTGGCGTCTATAAAGTATCTTTATAAGCTCGAACTTCATGGATGGCCTGCCACGTGACATTCACATTCACCATAAGAAAGGAATAAATTAACTTTTCTTTTTAACATCTGAGAAAACATTAGTTTTAAAAAAAAACATCCGAGAAAAACATTATGGGTGTGACTGGATAACTATTTTAGAGTAAAAGTTTGGAGTAAAAACCATTTACTGTAATTTTAATCAATCAGGTGGAAAAATGAGAAAAAATATTTCTTCTCATTCTCCCTCCATTTATTTTGTCTTTTCTTGTTTTCACCAATATTTTTTTCTTATTTATGGGGAAATAACTAAGAGTAACCCACTTTTTTCTCTGTTTTGCTTTAATTTTTTTTTTTTCTTTCTCTCTTTCCCACTTTTTTACTCTATTTAATTACCAATCAGAACCTATATAATTAACTTTTTGAGGAGTTAATTCATTTGTTTACCTAAAAAACACACAAATTAAAGCGCCAACCCGAAAAAATAAAACACTTATTATAGTGAGACCCTATGAATGCATGGGGCCCGGATACCGTCATATGACATATACCCTCGAATCGAACCTTTTATGATCTTTTTGATTGGTTGTGCAGATTATGAAGATTTGATTTGTTATATTAGTCTTAGGATCTAGCTATTGGAGTGTTTTTTCTGGGGATTATGTAATCATCATCAACGTCAGATATAAAGCTTTTTACAAAATAAAAAAAATATCCCGACTATTTGCTCTTTTTCAATAAAACCACTATTTTAGATTTAGATTTAGATCTATATTATCAATTTATCTTCATAACTAGTGGATACAGTTGATAAAAAAAAATGAGATGTGTAGATAAAAAAAAAACTCACATCTCTTTTTTTTTTTTTAATTACCAAACTCACAACTTTCTTTTAATCGTAGACTTTAATATGAAAATTTGTCTTTTGAAGAAAAAATACTAAATAATATTTTTTTAATAGTGGATCATTTTTTTTTTCAAAATTTTTTAATGGTGCAGATTCTCATCATTTATATTTTCTCTAAAATTTTTGAATCATAACATCTATATACGAAAAAATGTAGATTTCTTGTATGTGGTTATTCTTTTAATAAAACTACAATGAGAAAATATAATAATTAATATAAAATAAGAATATTTTTGAAAAATAATACTTAAATTATTATGTGATGTGTATAAGATTTATTATAGTCCACATTTTTCTAATTGTATATTTCGTCTAAATTGAGATTCTAACTTTTTTTATTAATTTTCAATGACATTATCTGTAATAGACTAAAGGCTATTTCTAAACAATAGATATTAATCTTATTTCCTAGCTAGTAGAAGTTATTAGACTAAAAGATCTGATCAACTTTGAACCTAGAGTTTAGGACTTTAAAATATGAGAAAGCTAGGCTGAAAAACAAAAAAAAAAATAACTTAATTATACTAAAGAAAATATTCAGCAAAGAACAAAAAACAAAGGATCAATTAAGGGTGAAAAGACATTGGGATTGGAGACCATAATTCGAGTGATGATGTCAGTTATGTTTGGCTGCCGTAATCATTTGATTTTAAATGGTAACAGTTTGTTTGTTTGTTTTTTTTTTTGTAAGGTAAAAGTGACGAATATATCCGGATTCAGGTCTTAGATTCACATCTGTTTAGACGTGATTTTGGAATTGTTCTTATAAAACAAAATAGTGAATGTCTTTTCACAAAGATATAAGAGAATTGAAACATTAATGAGCTGTCAAAAAGAAAAGAAAAAAAAGACACGCGATGTATGGTAATGGATGGTGATGGATGGTGATGGATGGTGGCTAGCTAGTGGCTAGGAGAAGAAAAGCATTTCGGGTTTTATGTAAAATAGAATGGCTCACACGTATAACAAAAAAAACAAAATGGCTCACACCGTCACACGTACCATGGACTGCAGCCATTTTTCTACAACCGAATATATTTTCGAGGAAACTGCTCACCTGTGACGAAAACCCTAACCGAAGGCATATAAATATACCGCATTTTCTTGGCCCCTCCTCACAGAACAGAGAAGATTTTGAAATCACAGAGAAAAAGGCATTGACTCACGATGGACTTAGAAATTTAGTCACGATTCTTGGACCGTTTGTTTTTTGATCTGTTTTTAAATGGAGACACATATAACTGGGTTTAGGTTTTGTCCAACGGACGAGGAGCTGATAAACTATTTTCTGAAGAACAAGATTTTGGGTAAACCATGGCTAGTCGACGATACGATTAGAGAGGTCAACATCTGTAGGTACGATCCAGCGTCTTTGCCTGGTGAGTTTCTCTTCACCTTTGTTGATATCGTGATCTGTTGGCGGTTCTTGTTTTTGGTTTTAAATGAAAATATACGATTGCAGCGTTATCGATGATCAAGTCGGATGATCCTGTATGGTACTTCTTATCTATAAAGGAGTACACGTCCCCGAGGAAGAACCTAACGAAGAGGACTACACCTTCTGGGTTTTGGAAACCTACCGGCAACGATCGGAAAGTCAAGGAGGACAAGAGGAACGGTGTTGTGATCGGTATTAAGAAGACGCTTGTGTATCATAAAGGTAAATCTTCTAATGCAGCTTGGACTCCTTGGACTATGCACGAGTATCACATCACTTGCTTGCCGCTTGTTGATCAGGTAATAACTTTTTCGGTTTTTTTTTTTTTTTTGAATCTCTTTTTTCGAATTTGGTAGCTTAGTTGTTGTTTATATGTATTAGTTGACTCATCTTTCCCTAATATAATCTTTACCAATAATATCCCATACCTCAAAACTCGATTTGACGGTTATGTGTGTGTGAGGATGTAACAGAAGCTTCTAGGGACAGAGTACTAATAGTCTCTTTATTTTAGGAATACCAAAAATTTAGAGCAGATCATAGGATTATTCGTTTTATCTTATAATTCCATATCTTCTTAGGTTTATTAAAATTTATGTAAATTTTTTCGGCCGAAAACAAGAGAGTACCAAACAAAAAAAACTTCTTATTAATCAATACCAAACAGAATTAAAAAAAAAAAAAAAACTCATTTGAATGACATGGGGGTGGACTTGTAGTTTACTATATTTTAACACGAGTCGAATTTAATAAAGGTCGTGTGTCACAAACATCTTTTACATCAAAGTTTTAATTTTGTATTTTATTCTAAATAATACTTGTTTAAGTAGATAACTGAATACACTAGATAGAAAAGCAACCATGACTTTTCATATATGCGTAGGTGAACTATGTATATGTTTATTTGTATGGAAATTTTACCTTTTATATATCTCTAGCTACAATAATCTCAATTTTGTTGACCTGTTTATTTTGCATTTTTATTTATGTTTTGCAAGTCACTGACAAAACATTTCTTAATTAAAATATCTCTGTGTAAAAACTAATTCATATTTCTGGAAAATAACAGATTTATTACCACCAAATTTTTTTTAAAAAAAAATACTACAAATTTTAGGTTTAGTAGATTGGGAGGGTTTGGGTTTACTAAGCCAAAATTGTGGTATTTTTATAAAATTTCAAAGTTGTATTTTTGAAAAAAGAAACTAGTTTTTATGTTATTATAACGTTTTTTCTTTTATTTTGGTTGATTTTTCTGTAGAAGGATTTTATATTTATAGACTTATATCAGTTCTTAGTATAGTTTTCCCTTGCTATAAAATAGAATTGCATAGGATTAACATATTGCGACTTTATAAATTTGCATAGGACATGGGCTCAATCGAAGCCCACAAAAGTTTCTGTTGGGTTTGGGGGGAGTTGAACAACAACAAAAAAAGGGCTTGGGGTACCTTTGGATCGAGAACTTCGATTTAACTTTGCACCACTATTTTAATGCATTTAATGATTTGTTTGATGAGAATAATTTATCATTACTTAATTGGTACTCAGATATTTGCCATTTTCTAACATATACTCCTAAACGAAACCGTCTGTGTGTGTGCCTTTGGGATTTGTTCAGAGGACCTACGTTATCTGCAAGGTATTTTATAAGGGCAACGTTGAAGACATCCTATCCCGTAGCAACTCGAGTGAACCAAGTGACTCTTTGGTCACTGATGATTTAAACCCAGTCGGAGCGACTAGCACACCGGCTCAAGTGAGTCCAGTTTCTGAGATGTCTCATTATTAAACACAATTTACTCACACCTCTTTAACATTTTCAGGTTGAGCAGGCAGGTGAAGAAATCTTACCTGACTTCTCTGTGGATGATGTTACAATGATAATGAACGAGCAAGAGGATCTCTGTCCTTGGGATGCACAGTATCCAATTCCAAATACGTTGTTCACTGAAAACAACGACAACCCTAACGTGCAGCTACAAGCTCCTTGCTTATCCCAAGAAGATGATGAGTTTCTGAGTGAATTGACACAGGTTAACCGCGAGCAGGTTGAATTTTTGTTCACTGATGATGATCACGAATTCATAACGCAAGAGAAATGTGAGGAGTACATGCTAAAATGGTCTTGCTGACAATAGCAGAGAGATAGTACTCTGCGGTCGGTAAAGCACCTTAACTCCTTTTTCTATTTATTTATTACTTTCTTGGAAATATATATCTACTGCGCAGTGTTTCATTCCATCCAATAAGACAAGAGTTACAAGGAGACTATATTAAGTACATACTAATGTTGCAAAGATGCACAAAACTTATGCAGAACCTTCCACAAGTAAAATTGGTGTAGTCACACCGCAGAACAATGTTTTAGTGCCAACAAAGTGCATGTATTCTTGGTTAATGTTCTGCATAAGTTTTGTGCATCGGATGTATATATGATGTATGGTGAGAAGTCATATACTCTGTTTCTACTATACAGTAGTGATATTACACAGAAAATATAGACGTGACTAGGTCCGCCGCCATGGTGCGGGCATGGACTATAGTTTCCAGGTTAACCTGTGGTCGCAAAACAGAAACCTAAACAAATCTGTTTTGATTTAGTTGTGTATATGCTTGGATACTTGTCTAATTGGAGGCTTGGAGTTGGAGTTGGAGTTATGATGATCCTTTGAATTCCATCTAAAATCTATCAACTTGAGAGTATGTTTTATTTTTTGTTTTTTTTTTTTTTTTAACTGAGAGCATGTTTTATTTTCAAGGCATCTCTTGACTTTACTTCACAAAAATGTTAAGAGCTGCCTTGAAAAATGGTATTTTTTTCTACTTCATGATTGATATATGAAGTCTGACTTTTTATCCCTCAAACTTGATTATATTTCAGCGTTCACGGGGACTCTCCTGGTTTCGTGTCCCAGTTCGTATTTCCTTAATCCGGAATACAATTGGAATCGAAAGCTTCTATTTAATTTGGTTCTCGATCAAGGTTTGATCACATTAATCAACTTAGAAAGGAGAGAACTTCTAAGTTGGTTGAATCAGTGGTTTGTTGAGTTGGTTTCAAATTTTGCATTTTCCTTGTTCGATTCGAATATAACATACTAACGCCTAAAATGTCACTTTTTTCTTCTTACTGGCGATTTTCAGTTCCATTCGAGCCTCTAACATAGCCAAAAGACAGCTATTTTTACGCAACACACAAAGTCGCAAACGTTCTTCTACAAATATAAGCAGCTTCACAACCTTTATAGTTTACAGGTTTGGTTCTAGTACTGTATCAGTGTATCTCTTCAAATTGGGAAAAAGGGTGTTACTTGTGCCTTAAGTTAATGGATTTCAGGGCTTGTAAGTTCATTTCACTGTAAGAGAGCTACTGAATCATCCCAAAAAAGGAGTGGATTAAATCAAAAGTGTCTCAAGATCCTTACATCTATCTTTATGAACATATGATCAAAGATTAAACACACTGTCTCGAAACCATTACGAGGACTAAAAGATCACAAGTTTCTGAAAAGACAAGGCAGATACATCACTGATCCCAAGTGTTTGAAGGACCTTGACCCAGAGATTTGATCTGCCAAGAATTTCATCGAGTGTGCCATGAAACACGCAGCTAAGCATCTGCTCGTTGTTGATTCAGTCATCACTGGTAAACGCATGAGAGAAAAACCAAAACAACATGAGATTCGGGGTAAGATCGATAGACTTTAGGTACACAAAGCATTGAGACAATGATACATAGCAGAAAGAAGCAAAGTGAGACAGATCCGAAGATCTGACCTTTAAGAGCGACTGCGTTTGATGTTAAGACGAGCATATCTACAATGAAGATCACAGAAACCGGGAATTCCCAAACCTGTAACCAGAATTACAGATGTATCACATTCTATGATTAACAGACCTCTTAAGAGCTTAGTAAGAGAGTAAAGAGAAGAAGCTATGTCTGTTCATTATGATATAAACATAAGATTCTGAGAAATGTATATGAAACATACGGGCATAGCAAATAGAAAGATCTTGATGTAACTGGAGATAAAGATCCCCAAAAGAATCTCTTTTCTTCTGCAAAACAGATACTAAGTTATCAAGTGCAAATAGAGATAGACTTTGATGGACTTAAAAGTAAAGAAAACGTAGTATATACCTGAAAGCACCGATTGACATAAACTTGGAAGCAAGTGCAAATGATAAAACAAATGCAACATTTGCAGATAAAACATTGACCAGAACCTGTTCAATGCTTCATTTACTATCATCCTCATGAAAAAATTTATACAATTTCAAGTGGGAAAAAAAATAGAAAACAAAAGAACCAATTAACCTCCAGAGATGCAAGAAGAAAGCTCATGGAGACACTTGATTCATCATCAGTTCTTCGCAATAGCAAGCTTCTATCTTTTAAATTTGTTAAAGGCTACTAATATCATCTCTGCATAGCATAATATAAAACAGAAGAAAGGATACAAGCATCTAGAAGAAGGTAAGCCGAGACCAGTTTCCACAAAAGATGCTGCCAAATTGTGAAATCCTCTGAAGATCAGATAACTGTACATTCGTCCATTCATATCTCTACTTAGAACCAAAACTTCAAAACAGAGCCCACAAACACACAGTATATGCCTTGAAAATGAACATATGTGCGTCTGATTCAGTAAAGTCTTTGCCTTTTCTTGTTTACCTGAACATATACAGTCTCTTGATTAACCACATTGCATAGTAAGTGTCTGTAACCCTTCGTTTTGTGAAGAATCAAGTCGATGAAAATTATCTGTTAAAACAAAAAAAAAATCAAAAATCAAAAATTGATCAACAATTAAAAATGGGAAATTTTTAAGATAAATACAAACCATTAGCTCACACTCGATGTATTCGTCTGCTACTTCCTTGCAATTCTCCTACCACAAAGAAAAGAAAAATGTAAACTTTAAGAACCCTAATTGAATTCTATGGTCAAATACTAAATCGCAAAAATAATTTTTTTAAAAAAAAAAAAAACATTACGCATTTGGTGAGGCGAAAATTCCCAGGAGAGTATTGAATTAACAATGATTTAACGTTATGCCCACATTCCACACACCTCTTCTCTCTCGCCATTTCTCTTCTTCTTCTTTCTCTCTGTAATGACAGTTTCATCTTTGAGATCAGAGTGTATATAACCTTGGGCTATAAATGGGCCTATGTTTGTCTCATTATGGGCCGAAGCCTAGTTTTAGTTTTGTATTTCATTACATTGAGCTGCTTTTTCTTTTTACAAATATCAATCAATTCCAAGCGAATCTGAGTTTTCAAATTTTAGCTTTGTGAAATAATAATGATAGTTCTTATTAATTTTTAGATGAAAGAAGAAAAAAACAGCAATTATATGCGGCTTACAATAGCCCCTAACATGTCTGAATGAGTTCAGTGTGTAGGTAAGGATCTTTTTTTTTTTTTTTTTTTTAACC
>OVBI01003183.1:0-14016 GCA_900406495.1 Sisymbrium altissimum
CCACGTATAACACATGAAATGAGTTGATCTTTATGGCTATTACTTAACAATAACTTTGCAGAGACGTAACATCAGGTTATGTTAATTAAACTTACATATTGCTGACGATCTTCTGGCGTGAATCAAATGTCAATTGAGTTCTCCAGTCACCTGTGTCCATTTCAGGCTCTTCTTTTGGAAGAGAAAGTCTCCAATTGTTAATATCCATCAAGTGCCCTACTTTTAAAAGCCATGAAGAACAGAGTATCAATAGTAAGTGACTTGTTATAACTTAAATGAAAATTTTCAGAGATGCAACCAAAACATGACGCGGATATCCCAATAATTTTACAGGTAATAAACGACCGCACAACATGGATTAGATTGATACTCAGAATTTCTCAATGTATATAATATACGTCTTTCCTTTTCCCCTCGTGTGAACCAGATGTCTTGGCTTCGAAGAGAACTCAATTTCAAGCAAACAAAAAGGTAGCGTGACTAACAAACCCACATGTCTTATGGTATCTCTAGGGCATGCTTTCAGATAATCAGATTGAAGCCGAAGTAATTTGATATCGTAGAGAAAACAAACGACAGAGCTGGAAATTTTGAATGACCAGCACCAGTTTCCTTCACTGATCAGAACACTTCCACCTATTCTCCTAAATTGTTAATTAAAAAAAACAAACCAAAGCCACGATCGACAGAAACTTCAAAAGAGAATACTTCTCTCGATACCAACCGAAAGAGAAGAACGAAATTCAATAATGCCACCTTCAATCTGGAGCCTATGGACGAGATTTCAGGCTTTTGTGGGGGGGGGGATCAAGGTTTTGCGACGAGCTGAGAGCGTGACAAAAACAAAAATGGAAAATTTCAAGTCAAAACTTTAGGTTTTGTCAAACAACCCAAAACAAACCAGTTTTAGAAATTATGGGCTTAACTCAAAGCTAATTGGTACTCACGTTTATTCGAGACGAGAGTAAAAAAATCGAACGTCCATTGGATCGCTCTCATTTCATTTTAGGAATTATGAACTTTCAATTTTTAAAACCAATAGGCTTCCAATGCATAATATTCAAACGGAGCCCACATCGACAATACCAGATATACGAAAAGTTCTTTTTCGGCCTAGAAGAAATCTGTAGGGCTTTCAAACTGAACACATTACCAAGAAAAGTCAATGTGTAATGAAAAGGAAAAAGGGGGAAATATAACAGAACAGAATTGTACATTACAGAAGATGGGAAGTCAAATGTAATTAAAAACAAACAATAAAAGAAGAAACGTAGACTATGTCATAGATAATCAATAATTATTAAATTACATCTCATCTTATGATAAGCATAAAAGAGTGGAAAACAGCGAGAGGGAGAATTAAAAGAGGGCAAGAGCAAAAACTCGCTACAACCTAAGAATTAATATCTATGAGAAAAACAAAAAATTCCAAAAATTCATAAACATTTAACTCGTCTCCACTGTCATTAGAATCCTTTTTTCCTTCTGCAAAGCAAATGGCAAGGGACGACGATTACCTATTTATAGAATTATCCATATTATATATAGTTACAGTTATGCGTAGTCTTGAACGTGTAGCTGACAAAAGAATATTGATGTTTGATGGCTGTGTTGTGGTTGCTTATATATCAGCTGGTTCCATTTAGAATTTCAGGGCTCGGGTTGTTATCAAGAGGTATGTTAAGGTCAGGGAGCAAGAACGAGGAATCACCATTCTTTTGTGACTCAGCCTGCACATAGATACCATCTGTTAAAGATTTATGTTATATATTTACTCAATAGAGTGATCATGTTTAGTAGGTTGGTTTTAACCTGCATTTTCTTTAACGACTCGTTTCTTGCTCTTTGTTGCTCCAGCAGATCTCGCATACTTGCGAGTTCCTGATTCACGCAACAAGTAGAAACATTAAAGATTCGGACTTCGGACTTGATGTTAAAAGAAGATGGGAAAAAAAGATTTTTACATTTGTCAGGTCTTTCTTTTGATTTAAGAGCAAACTCTCCTCCTCTTTAAGTTCAGCAAGCGTCTGTGGAAAGTCGCATACAGTGAGTGATTAAACATCATAAGACATAATATTACATAACGACGTTATTCTACCAGAATCAGAAGATACTTATTCTTATTTTCTGATTTGTTTACCTTTTTCTTTCTTGATCTCTTAAAAGGGGTTGTTGCTATAA
Source organism: Sisymbrium altissimum (assembly GCA_900406495.1). NCBI lineage: Eukaryota > Viridiplantae > Streptophyta > Magnoliopsida > Brassicales > Brassicaceae > Sisymbrium > Sisymbrium altissimum. The sequence continues at coordinate 2,182 of OVBI01003183.1, forward strand.
CACTCCTTTGAGATAGCTGCATGAAAACCCACTAAAAAGATCAGATATTGGCTCCTCACAACATAAAACTAGCAAGCATTTTATGCCATTTCGCAATGGCTTTGGAAAATAAAGATACACATCATTCACAAGCACATAGTTAGCGTATACCACTTTAGTATACACCATAATCGAAAATTCGAGGCCATAATAATTAACTAGATTTGAAGTAAAAAAAATAATAATAATAATTAACTAGAAGGTAAGTACAGAAGATACACAACGATACAGATGAAAGCAGAATCTCTGCCACATCTAAAGGATGCATGAGAAGCATATAAAGTGGTCGATCAATTACACGATCATCCTACTTAATTAAAGACCTAAATCAAATCACAAAATCTTAGACCGTTAAATCGGTAAAAAAAAAAGTCAATAAAAGAATCTTCTTTCTTGGTCAACTACTTAGACCAAAAAAAAGCAAATATGAACAGAGGTGCCTCTTTTTCTCCTTACATCGAGACACACCCACTCGAAAGAAAGAAAAGAATCACGTGACTGGAGCGTGACTTTACGCGTGTCTTCCCATGGCCACGAACCCCACACCTCTCCTTACCCCATTGTCATGAATTTATCCACATAACCACTTGTCCTTGTCACATTCCTTTTCTTTCTTTTAATTACAACTAACCCAAAAATTGGTATGGGGTCTTCTAATTTGGTAAGATAATTAGCTTATACCATAAAGGAAAAATAGCTAAATACACAAGGCGGTCACAAAAATATAATCTCACGGAGGGAGAAAAAGAAGGAGTGAATGATTTTGACCAAAGGTGTTTTGGATTGCAGTCAAAGTGTCGTGTGGGGAAGTTTTTGACTTTTTTTTAATATTAACCTATGAGAGTTCCTATGCGCTACGCCGCATCTGATTACACCACACACACGCACCAAACCCACAGCCCAAACCTAATTCGCCACGAAAACGCCTCTCGACCCATAAAAGAGGCAACCCCTCATAATAAGCAATTATATAAATAACGCCAGTCATAACTCCCTAATTGACCGAATTACCCTTGAGCAGGCACTGTCAAGGGGGTAAACTCGTAATTGACTCAGCGACCAGCTTCAGGAACGAAGAAGCATGGTGACGTGAACATGATAACCAAACAGGCAACTTCGAGATGTTCGGGATCTTTTGGAACTGACACTGAAATTGCAGATGCACTTTCAGTGTCTTGACTTTGAGTTTAGAAGGCGTGCGGTTTTACGGTCTCTGAAGGATATTACGGTCAACGCAAAGTCGGAGTATAGATCGAAGAAGGCCTAAGGTTGCGTGACCGGCGAAGAGACCGATCCCGGATCGAAATGACGGAAATGACCCTAAGGGAAACAGAGTGGCAAAAATGGAAGTAGTTGCGAAAAAAAAGGAAGACCGAGATAACGTGAAGTGGATATCGTCAAAAGAATATGACAATGCTTCAGGTATTATACGAGGGCTAGTGTGGCTGCCCCTGCCCACCGGCGTTTTCCGGCAACGCATACCGACGGGTATATTCGTCAAACAGAGTAACGCAAGAGTTTCAAAAACTCGAGAGAACAAAAAGCAAAGGGATATCGAGATATCGAAACGAACCTTAGATCTAACGGCCTCTGACAATTTCACGACGCCACTGGACTCCTCAACTCCATCAACGGCAGCGGCACCGCTGCCTCCACCTCCACCACCGCTGAAAGAGGTGGCGCCGCTCCAGGAAAGAGGGGTAGTAGGACTGGCACGCGTATGATCTCCCTTCTTCCTTGACGGCACCGCCGCCTTGCTCCTCGGCTGTCGCACGCTCCATTTGAGCTTGAGATCGGACCCGCCGCTCTTCTCAAGAGGTGGCGGCTCAGCGTGGTGGAGGCAGATCAGTGCCTCCGCCACCAATGAATCATCGCACATAGCCTCCCGAGTCCAGTCTCCGCCGGTCATAGCCTAGGTTTGGACCTTCCACCGAATTGAGAGAGAGAGAGAAAGAGAGAGAAAAGAGAAATGGTGGCGAAAAGTGGAGAAGAAGAAAAATCTCCGTGGCACATTAATGGGTGGATTTTATATATATACATTGGGAACGTTTTCACACACACAGTTAGATAATAGATTGAAATTTTTTTTTGTAAATTTTTGTCTTTTTTTTTCTGTCTTGGTGAATGTGGGACCCATGGGAATACTTACGTGGCATCATGGAGTATTTGTGCTTTGTCCAAAGGTAATATTAGGGGTGGCGTCTTGACTATACGCGCGATGAGTGAGAGTGCTTTTTTTTATCGTTGCGTGACGGTTCGGTTACATCCACTATTATGCAGTTTCGGGATAATTTTGTGGACGTGTGAGGTCTTTCTTATAGGAAACACTTTCATACTTAGTACGGAAATTTAATCATTTTAGATGCCATTGTGGTAAAAGCTATAGATGGTAACTAGCAAGTAATATGCATTGAAACTTGTGCTTCTTTTTTTCTTTTGACAGAATATTTAAAGTTGAAATTCTGTATATCAGTACTTCGTATATCATCTGAAAATTGATAAAGTTAATTTTAAAACAAAATGACTACAGGTCCTCCTATGAAATGGAATGGGCGGTGAAGTAAAAAAAAAAAATACTCCATTGAAGAAATTAAGGAAAGAGCTTCGTTGTGACCCTGATGGGTCGAAATAGAAGAATTAAAGACCAATGGGCCTTTTCACATGTAAATCGGCCTCCATCGGACACAATGTGTACCGAGTAACGACGTGTCTATATGTAAACGTGTTTCAAAATTGCTGTCTTATCCGGTTCATCATCAGTCTTTTCCCGAACAATTCACAACTAACCGGGAAAAGTGTTAACATTTGATTTCAATTAAACCGCATTTACTGTAAATCTGTTATCGTCATCAATGTACACGCATACACACATACACCCAAAGCCCTAAATCCTTCGGAGCAGCCAAAACCATGGCGCTTCTTCTCGCTAGACGCCAACGAAGGTTCCAATCAAACCCATCTTTGATTCGGTTCTTCTCTAACTCGTCATCAGACCCACCTCCCCAAGCCGGGAACGCATCCGCTGAAAAACCCTCCCAGTCACCGTCTTCTCAGTCTCCGTCGGACTTGCCGTACTCATCTCCGTTCACCGACATCAAGACGACTCTGAAGCAGAAGTTACAGCAACAGCAGGAGCAAGAGAGAAAGCCATTCGTGAGATCGTCCGATGCCCAAGCTGCTCCGAATCGCGGATCGACTAGGTTCTCCGATAACCAGTCACGCGGGTCTTTACAGGATTTGGGAATCAACCTCGCCAAGTTTCAGCGTAGATCCAACGCTCCACCTTCGAGGGACTCACCGCCATCACAGCCTCGGCCGCAGATTTCGTTCGAAGCGATGTTTAAGCAGAACGTTGTACCGAACTCAGCGGATCCTAGAAATCGCAAAGGACAAGATATCAATTTGAGTAACTTGCGGGAAAATTTAAAGAATTTGAAAGCGCACTCCAACACGGAGATGGCGGGAGGTTCTTTACAAAGCTTCAAGAGCACTTGGAAGACGATATCAAAGGGAAACGTTGCTTCTTCGAATGTGATCGGAAGAGGAGAAGCATTGCCGACGTCCGAAATGGATGAGACGGAGGGTGAAACAGAGGAGATGGTGACGGAGTTCCTTAAGATTTATAGGGAAGATGAATTGGGTGAGAAACTAAAGATGCTTAGGCCAGAGGGAAAAAAAGAACTAGGATGGTTCTCGTTGGAGGAGTTGAATCAGAGGTTGGTTAAGCTAAGGCAAGTCGAGGAGAAAGAGGTCCAAAGTCACCGTGGGAAATTTTCGGTTATCAGAAATGTTATTGGAACATTTCAGAATGACACTGCCAACAATGAAGCTCTTTCCCGTACGTTCTGAGCCTCTCATGACTCGCTCTCTCTCATTTTCCAATGTTTTATAGCAATTTCTTGCTTGCGAGCTGCGATAGTAAACTCTTGGCTTTTGCTTACGATTCGAGGTGTTGAGATCTTGGTTTGATTTTTTTTTTCTGTAGCTATGTTATGCTGTTGAAATGACATTTATGTCATCTAAGGAGGTTTCTATGCTTGCAGAGCAGAATTTCGACATTATGGGCTATATGGATGGTACCCCTGAATACAAGCATTATCCTCCAAAAGATGATCTAGTTGAAACTGTAAGTTTTTTTTCGCTCTTGGACCTTAAAGCTAGTAGCGTGTCAGTCGAATTAGTTGGGAACAAAAGGTTTCTTAGGTTCTTTTGGTGATCTTTCGTCTATGATGGTTTTTATACAATGCTCTGTTGATCTGTTGTGACCATTACATAAACGGTGGGTATTGATCTGTTTTTATGTGACTTCATCAACGAAGTACTTCCACACAGATAACCTGTCCTCTGCGGAGAAGATGAAAATTGAGCTCACGAAAGTTAGGGAAGATTTCAAGATGTCGGAATCTGATTGTGGTTCTGCACGCGTGCAAGGTAAATTCTACATAAAAGGCCAATGGTCCTCTGATCACTGTCGACTTTAACTATCAAAAGAATCACATATCCTGAGATAGAGTTTGGTTAGATTGTCTTTTGATGTCTCTGGTCTCTCCTTGCAGTGGCGCAGCTCACTACTAAAATCAAGCATTTGTCCTCTGCTCTGCACAAAAAGGTAAAACTCCAAAATTGTTTTCAATATTCTTCTGTACCCCTAATTTCATACCCGGTGGCTGTATAATCGTAGGACAAGCATTCGCGGAAGGGACTTTTAGCAATGGTGCAGAAACGGAAGAAACTGTTGAAATATCTAAGACGAACTGACTGGGATTCTTACTGCCTTGTCCTGTCAAAACTCAGCCTTCGTGACAACCCGGATTACAAGTTCTAAGCTGTATGCGGTAGAGATCCAATGAGTTTATCTCAGCACTCTTTTGGTTTGGGCAACGCGCTGTTGTGAGTGAGACTTAGCTGTTTAAACCCTGTTAGGCATTTTATACTCTAGGGAAGAAACTCGCTCAACTCTATTTTGTTTCTCTCTTACTCGATTGTTTCACTTCGAGCTCTTCAATCATGCATTTGCTGCAACGAAGCGAAGTTATGGTTCTCTTTCATTGATGTTCATTAATAATATTCCCCTTTCAAATTTGGATTGTGATAATAAAAGTTACTTTTTCATGATTTCATTTTACATTTTTCACAAGCTAAACTCATGAGTCATGACTTAGTGCCATTTTAAAGCAAATATATGATCTTTTCCGAAGAGGAGCATCAAGTTTTGGGGAGGAGAAATTATATCTACAGACTCAAAAACATCGTTCTTACAAACCAAGGGCACCTAGAGGCGTTTTCCCCTGCCCGGCCTCAAAGTAAAAGATCAACATGGCAAGCATTGCGAGCCTAGAGTGCTTAATCTCCGCAAGCTTCAGCCGCTCCAGCTTCTCTCTGTCCGGCTCGTAAATACCGTCCCGTGTCTTCCCGGCGAGACCCAACGGATCAAAGAACCTTCCACCAGGGTATCCTTGATCACCTGTGTAGTTGGCGAAATTCTCAGCAGTCCTCGACCACGGCGTTGCCCACTCAACAGATTGGGAATCCGGGTTGAAGAAGTCGACCCACCGTTTGCTCTCCACCCAACCCATGAGAAGCAACTGAGTCCCGAGAAGTGATCCAAAAGAGAAGGGTGCGATCGCGCGTGGATCAGCTCCGGCTTCGAACCATGGCACGCCGCTCCATGCCTGGCCAACGAAGATACCAAGAACCGCTGCCATCGCCCATCGTCCGTGGATCAGCTCTGCCTCTCTGTACCATTTAAGAAAAGCCGGGTCTTTTCCCAAACCCAATGGGTCGAACCCGAAATCTCCGGGTAGCCTGTCAAAACCATTCACATGTGTCTCAGAAAGTCAGTGGTGTTCTTAGTCTTTTGAGCTTCAGTTAACAAGAGACTTATGAATCAAATGAGTATTCACGACCTTCATGCTAGTATATGAATCAGTATCAACATTGCCTATTATTGTTCATGCTAGTAACGTACAGATTTGAGTGAAGAGACTTACGAGCCATCGAGCCATTCAGGGTCGAGGAAGTTGCCGCCACCTTTAACGGCGGGGATCCATGATTTCTTGGGCTGAGCAGCCGCAGCAGCGACGATCAGAGTTTTCCGGCCGACTCTCGCAGCTCCAGCGCCGACGCCGCTTCCCAATGCGGTGGCACTCCTCTTGCCTCCGGCGAGGAATGAAGAACCAAGCCCACTGAGCACAGCTCCGGAGACCGCCATCGCCATGAGATCTCTAATATGTCTCCTCTGTTTTTTTTACTCTGAAGAGTTGAGATGAGTGTGTTTGTTCTCTCTGTTTTCTGGAGAGAAAAGGAATCAAAGGGAGGAGATTTAGAGGGACAATGTGGAGATGATGAGAATCTATAGACGAGATCTCAGAGGCTGTCGCGGATAGATTTCTGACCAATTAGAAATCAGAAACAACTTCACCATATCCACATCACCCAAACTTGTCTTCTACTTGCCAACTCAATATTTACATTTATCTATAATAATCTAATTTACGAGAAAAATATATGGAAATGACACGTGGACAATATATAAACTTATATTGAAATGCAAATCACAGCCATAAATTTGTACAATGTGGCACTGCTGCTTATTACGTCTAACTCACGTTACATATTTTATGATTTAACACACAAAAAAAGACGAATTTGAAGATATAGGAAATTAACGATTAAATGGTGGTGAATCCCAAGAGGGTGAAGGAAGCTGAACCGATGGCTGATTTGAACCCATGTCCGGGTATGGATATGGATTTTCTGGTACCGTTGGGATGGACGTAACCGGTGGTTGCTCCGGCGGAAGCCATGGATTCGTTACCTCTGGCGGCGTGGTAAAGACGGGAGTTTGCGGTGGGAAATCTCCAAGGGCTGGTGGTGTGGAGAATATTGGAACTATCGGTGGATCTTGTACGATTGGTGGTGTTGAGAATATTGGAACTATCGGTGGATCTTGGACGACTGGTGGTGCTGAGAAAACCGGTGGGAATTCTTGAACCGGTGGGGGTAGAATCGGCGGAAATTCTTGAACTGGTGGAGGGAAAATCGGTGGAAAGTCTTCAACGGGTGGAGGCAAAATAGGCGGGAACTCTTGAACCGGTGGAGGTAAAATGGAAGGGAGATCTTGAACCGGTGGAGGTAAAATGGAAGGGAGGTCTTGAACCGGTGGAGGTAAAATCGGAGGGAGGTCTTGAACCGGTGGAGGAGGAATAATTGGCGGGAAATCTTCAACTGGTGGGGGTAAAATCTCGGGAAGGACTGGTGGCGATGGTGTTGACTGGTCTATTGGTGGCTCGATTGTCACATCAGGTGGTGGAAACTCTGGCGTAGATTGGTCAGGCGGCGATGGGATCAGTGGAAAATTGTCTATCGGTGGTGGGAGTAGTGAAGGGGTAACTGGCGCGGGTGGTGGAGTTCCGGTCGTTATATCGGGCGGTGGAAATGGAGAAGTTGGTGGTGTTATTGTAGAACGATCTAATGGTGGAGGAAGAAGGAAAATAGGCGATGGCGGTGGTGATCTGATGGTTCTATCAGGTGGTGAAAACCATGCCATTGGAGGAATTGGCGGGAGGTCGGCGACCAAGGGCGGAGGAGGTGAACTGGTGGTTCCCGGAGTTCCGCCGCCTAAAAGAGGAGGAGGTGAACTGGTGGTTCCCGGAGCTCCGCCGCCTAAAGGAGATGGAGGAGGTGAACTGGTGGATCCCGGAGCCCCGCTGCCTAAAAGAGGAGGAGGAGGTGAACTAATGATTCCCGGAACGCCGCCGCCTAAAAGAGGAGGAGGTGAATCGGTGATTCCCGGAACTCCGCCGCCTAAAAGAGGAGGTGGCGTCATCGTAAACGGTGGCTGTGAAACCGAGCCGCCAGGTAGTGGTGGTGGCGGAGATAACACTAATGGAAGGGATGGTGATGGAAGAGAGGAAGATAATGGTGGCGGAAGAGGCGCGGAAGGTGGAGGAAGTGGTAGCACCGGAGTAGGTGGAGGTAGGATTGGAACCGGAGTAGGTGTTGCTGATGGTGTTGGTGGTGGCAGAACTGGAAGTAAAGGTGGTAGTAAAATCGGTGTAGGGACAAATGGGATAACCGGTGGTAACGGTGGCGGTGGACAAGGTACTGGTGGAGGTGGAGCCGGTGTCGTAGTGCAAACAATACAAGGCTGAGGAGGAGGCGGTGCCGGAGCTGAGACACAAGTAATGCAAGGCACCGGGGGAGGTGGTGCTGGGACTGTGACACAAGTAATGCAAGGCACGGGAGGAGGAGGCAGTGATGGTGGCAATGGTGGAGGTGGGCAAGGAACCGAGATTGGCGGAGGTGGTGATGCTTCTACACAAGTAACACACGGTGGTGGAGGTGGTGGCGGGCAGGGTGTAACAACTGGGGGTGACGGTGGTGGTGGTGAAATGGGCGGTGGTAAAACTTGCGGAGGAGGCAGGAAAGGGTTTTGAGGACAAGGCACAATTGGGAAATTCCATTGACCGCAAGTGCCGAACACGCACCGGAAGAACACATCGCATTTAGCTGAAAAGGTTTCATCGTTTCTACTTCGGTTTCGTCTTCTGCTTTTGACTCTTCTATGTCTTCTAACCAAACCTTTCTTGTCTTGATCTCTGTGTCTTTGTGAATTAGCTATAGATTCTGTTACTGAAACACTAAGCAAAAGCAGTGTAACTACACATATTATAACAATTCGTTTCATCTTTGTTGTTTTTTTCCCCTCCCAAGACATGCAAGAACTGAACTATGCATGTGTATATATTTATAGTAGAATCGTTGATGCCCGATTATGTTTTGGATTTTTTGGAATTCTTATGTTTGTCACTCACTACTAAAGAAAGACCTTAATTTTGTAAGGATTCAATGAATGTTTTTGGTAGTAATGGAGAATATTTATTTGGTTACACAATCCAATGCAAAGAGGCAATAAGTAAAACTGACTTGGAATTTAAAGCACTGAGGTGAGTGTTAGCCAGCCCACAGCCTCTCTGTATAAAGAATATTGAAGTGAATATCGACAGAACTATTTTGTTTGTGTTGTAGCAATCTTTAAAAGCACATAAGATCCATCTCCGTTTAGAGTCAGTGTAAAAAGCATAGGCCACTCTAGTAAGTCCGACTTCGAACAGTATAAGAGATTATGTCACGAGATAGAGTGATCTGTTATATCAATAGATCATGATGGTTGGATTTAAAACCCGTACTTTTAATATCCAAGCAGACTTTTATTTTCTTCTGCAAACCAGCCTAGGGGAACAAAACAATCAGAAAGGCCGGACCAAAAATCATGGTTTATAGAATCGGTTTAATCAGAACTGGTCAAACAAATCACGCCATCTGCAAGAATGGAACGTGGAGGTAAAATACATTTATATTGTAGATTAATAGATATGAACAAACAAACGGTAAGGAAGATAGTAGAAGAGTAAAAATATAATACAACCAAGCATATTACGTGGCGTTATGTTTTCAAGTCTGCTCTACTCGAAGAAAGCCGCATTGAATTAGAATTGAGTATTCACTTCGAGAATTGTTATCTTATCCCACGCCGCAGCTTCAGCTGCTCTTCGTTATTACCACGTTTGAAACAACATAATAACCCCACTTACATTAATAATCAATTTGGGCCAGTTTTTACAAATTGTCTCTAAGTCAGCCAATTAGAATATGAAACAGCTAGGTCTTTTCGGTATCAATATTTACGACTTCACTAGATGCGCAACTGCTCTGCTGCTAGTTATATACGAAGCAATCTAAGATTTTAGAGGATATCAAAGTTGTTCAGTTACATTTTAGTTTCAAAGGAGATTCCATTAACATTAAGTTCATTAACCAAGGAAAACAGTAAATAGAAAATCATAAAATTATATGTTTTACAATGGAGGAGATTCCATTAACGTTAACTAAGGTAGAGTCGGATCAAAGTCCTCCGCCTGCGAAGATTGGCCAGGAATATCCGGAGGAGGCAGCCAAGTTATTGGTGGCATAGGTGGAAACTCATCCAATGGCGGTGGAAGAGAGAACGTCGGCGGTGGTGGTGGCAGCCATAACGGCGGTGGCTGTGTCCTCGGATCCAAGCCTGGCTGCGGCGGCGGAGGAGACGGTACCAATGGTGGCGGGAACGCTATCACTGGCGGTGGCGGCGAAGGGAATGTGAAAAACGGTGGTGGAGAGGGAGGAGGAGGTGAAGGAACGAGCGGCGTAGGGGGTGGTGGTGGTGGTGATGGAACCAGCGGCGGTGGATTCGGCCTTGGACGTGGTCTTGGACGTGATGGTGGACGCGGTGGTGGTGGCGATGGAACCAACGGCGGTGGACGAGGTCTCGGGCGCGGTGGTGAACGTGGTGGTTGAAAAGGGAGAAAAGGGTTGTCCGGTGAAGGTGTTGTAGGAAAAGGCCAACGGCCACAGGTTCCGAATAAGTATTGGTACAGTGGATCGCAGCTTCTGCGTCCACGACTCTGACTGCTACCACTGCTGCGTCTTCCTCTGCTTGTTTGCTTTTGATCCTTTATGGCAAAAGCAGCTTTTGCGTATGCGTTCTCTTCATGATCTGATGTGGACTCGGTTGTGTGAGTGTCGACTAAAAGGAGTACTGACAACAAGAATCCAATCAGCAGAAGTTGTTTTGCTTCCATCTTCTTTTTATGTTTACTTTGTTCTCTTCTTCTGTTGATAGAGAAGTTCTACGTACAAGGCAGAAGACAATTGTGGTAGTATATTATAGTAGTCCATTTGATGTGTATGCATCTCATGGGAAAATGTAGGAGTATTAAATGCTGAGAGGAAGATGAGGATTATCTTGATTACACAATTCAATGGCAGGGAGGAGGATAAAAAAAAATTTGTTTCTAAAGGTAGCGATTTCATAACCTCCTTTATGTCACACGACTTTTTTTCGGTTCACAAAAAGGGCACACACAAAATTCAAGATAGAATTTGATCTTTTGAATGAGAGTATAGAGCGACAGTGACATAGTAAACTCTAGCTGGTACCTTTGTGACATGGTCATAATCATAACTGCATAAATCTTCTGGTCTCTCTTTCCATTTCCATTGTTTTTTAGTTTTACCGAAGAGCAATATCACCTTGTTCTCACACAAAAAAACACATCACTTGTGACTGTGTTTAGTAAATCAATGTTGATATTGTAAATTTAGAGAAATGAATATGGATTTTTTTTTGGACATGTATTCATGGAATATGTATCAAAAGCTTTAGTTGCATAGAAATTTAGAATGATGTGCCACCGTTGTAATTGAATGCGCTTTGCAGTTTACCCCATTCACTTCATGCTTATCTTCATTGTCTGCAAACTCTATCTTCTTTTGAAACGTTGACTTCGAATAAACAGTTATAGTTATTCTTCGATCCGAAGCTACTAGTATTTTCTTCAGACAATTTAGTCCCCGATGCCAATCATCTTCTATCTCTGAACCGACAAAAGAAAAGGGTACGATTATGATAAAGTTATGATCCTAGTAGGTAAAGTAAACAAGACTTGAGAATTTCAAGAAAAGGGGTCGATTTGTGGGCCGTAAAGTTACAAAAAGGAAACAAAGACCCATTTTAATATATAGCCCACTAAACTAAACTAAACTAATTAACGGGTTGAGATATCTCCAAAGTATACGGGAACGCAGGTTTCCGACACACACAAAAGAAAGCTGAAAGGAATCAGAAGAATAAATATTCTTTTCTTTTTTTGGTCTTTTTTTTTTGTCAACCTCCTTTCATTAAGATAAAAAACATTATTACATAGTCCACTTTACAGTGTAAGGAAGGTTATGCTTTCTAGCCTGCTTAGCCAA
>OVBI01003184.1:0-14015 GCA_900406495.1 Sisymbrium altissimum
GTGTTGTTTATTTGATCATTCTGATATCTTTTATGGTAGCGGTCCATTAGATAATGGACTTTATATTCTAAACCAAAGTGTGCATGTCTATAACATTCGTACCAAAAGATTCAAGTCAAATGACACGAATCAGACTTTTCTTTGGCATTGTCNAAGCGCATTCAAAAGCTTCATAGCGATGGACTTTTGAGCTCATTTGATTATGAATCATTTGAAAAGTGTAAATCTTATTTATTGGGAAAAACGACCAAGGCTCCTTTTACTGGACACAGTGAAAGAGCTAAAGATTTGTTGGAACTCATACATACAAATGTATGTGGACCAATGAGTATAAACGCTAGAGGAAACTATCAGTACTTCATCACATTTACTGACGATTTCAGTAGATATGGTTATATTTATCTAATAAAACATAAGTCTGAATCTTTTGAAAAGTTCAAAGAATTTCAGAATGAAGTACAAAATCAGCTTGACAAGAAAATCAAAGCCCTTCGATCTGATCGAGGTGGAGAATATTTGAGACAAGCATTCAATGATCATCTAAAAGAGTGTGGAATCGTTTCACAACTCACTCCTCCAGGAACACACAGTTGAATGGTGTATCTGAATGGAGAAATCGAACATTATTAGATATGGTTTGATCTATGATGAGTCATGCAGATCTTCCATTATCCTTTTGTGGATATGCTCTAGAAACGTCTGCGTTTACACTAAACAGATGTCCATCAAAATCAGTTGAAAAGACGCCATATGAGATGTGGACCGGAAAAGTTCCGAGTTTGTCTTTTCTGAAAATTTGGGGTTGTGATGCTTATGTTAAAAGGATATTTACAGATAAGCTCGGACCCAAATTTGATAAATGCTACTTCGTTGGTTATCCTAAAGAAACTAAAGGTTATTACTTTTACAACCCTACCGAGAACAAAGTGTTTGTTGCTCATAATGGTGCTTTTCTGGAGAGAGAATTTATTTCCAAGAAAAACAGTGGGAGTAAAGTATCTCTCGAAGAAGTTCGTGAATCGCAGGAGGATGTTCCTACTTCTGAAGAAGAACATCAGTTAGATCTACGAAGGGTCGTAGAATCAACACCTGTGGAACCTGAGGTGCGTATGTCCGTAAGAACACGTCACGAACCTGATAGATTTGGGGTTTGGGTGACAGATCATCATGAACTATTAATTATATAGAGTGAATGAACCTACGTCCTTTGAGGAAGTAATGATGGGCCCTGACTCCGAAAAGTGGCTGAAAGCCACATAATCCAAAATGGACTCCATGTCAATAAACAAAGTATGGACTTTAGTTGATTTACCTGATGGTGTCAAAACCATTGAGTGTAAATGGGTTTTCAAGAAGAAAACAGACATGGATGGTAATATACAGATATACAAAGCTAGATTGGTGGCAAAAGGTTATAAGAAAATTCATGGTGAAGACTATGATGAAACTTATTCCCCAGTTGCAATGCTTAAGTCCATTCGGATTCTCCTAGCAACTGCTGCTTATTATGATTATGAGATTTGGCAGATGGATGTGAAAACTGCTTTCCTTAATGAAAATCTCGAAGAGGATGTATACATGACACAACCTGAAGCTTTTACAGTCCCTGGAAGTGCTAGGAAAGTATGCAAGCTTCAACGTTCCATTTATGGTTTGAAGCAAGCATCTCGGAATTGGAATCTTTGTTTTGATGAGGCAATCAAAGAGTTTGATTTCATTAGAAATGCTAAAGATAAGTTCTTAGTATATGGAGGAAGTGATGAGCTTATTGTGCGTGGTTACACGGATGCCAGCTTTCAGACAGACAAAGATGATTTCCAATCACAATCTGGTTTCATCTTTTGTCTTATGGAGGAGCGGTGAGCTGAAAGAGTTCCAAGCAAGGCACTGTAGCAGACTCTACAACCGAAACTGAATACATTACCGCTTCTGAAGCAGCAGAGGAAGCTGTTTAGATTCAAAAGTTCATTACTGAATTAGGTGTGGTTCCTAGTTGTTCTAACCCAGTGGATCTTTATTGTGATAACAATGGAGCCATCACACAAGCAAAAGAACCTAGATCCCACCAGAAGTCCAAACATGTTTTGAGGAAATATCATCTCATTCGTGAGATTATCGATAGAGGAGATGTGAAGATTAGCAGGGTCTCAACGGATGCAAATGTTGCAGATCCATTGACCAAGCCCCTTCCACGGCCTAAGCATGAGAGTCATACTGCAGCTATGGGCATTAAGTTTCTTAAGATGTGATCTTAGTTCTAGTGGGAGTTTTTCTTTTTATGATATGATGTTCATGTATTACATACATTTGGTTATGTTTTAAATTAATGAAATTTGTTTCAGATTTATTTGATTATTGATGATTAAATAATATGTTCCAAAATAATTTATATCATTTTATAAGTCATCAAGTATGTGACTTGATCATGAAACCTTATAAGTGAAAGATGAAATAAATTATTTGTGTCCCTGGTCAAGATTATTAAAATGGGACGTTAATAACTGAGAATGACTAGCATGTGAGGTGACTGATGGCTAAGTTTCATGAAGCCATTTAATATGTTGTATTAAAGTCAATCACATAGATTTGTGTTGGAGAACACAGTCTCGGACTGACCCGCTATGAAAACTCTATAAGATTGTTATATGAGTGTCATAAGAGTTTCTCATTACGACTATAGAGTGTAGTCTTTTGACCTGAGTTCGTCATGATTTCTTACTGATGGATTAGTTCACTTTAACCTTGTCAAACGTCAGCCGTAACAGGTGATTATAAAGGCATTGATTGGGTGTTCTATGAAGTTTGTAAGAAACAGGGATGGAACAAGATGGAATTTGNAGAACAGGGATGGAACAAGATGGGATTTGTCCCTCCTATATAACGGGAGATAGATATCTCTGGGCCTATCGAAGATTTGATACTGAAAAAATGCATGGCCGTGCTCAAACGAGGTGAATGTCAATCGTTTGTTTAATCAGTATAAATCAGAGTTCGATAAACATGATCTAGCTTAATAAGGATGACACCGTTTCTTACCTTATGCTGAGACATAAGTGACAGAGGGACTATAGGAATAGAGGATTCCAGTACAAGTGGGAGATTATTGGGAATGTCCTAAAATCTACTGTAGTTACTTTTGTTAATGTCGTAACGTCGAGATTCGATAATCGTATAATATTAGGTGGTTATAATATTTTGCTATAAATCGCTTATAATCTATAGATTGGGAATCTATTACTAATATTATATGATAATATAGGGTCACACACCTAAACAAATTGGATCAAAATATATTTAGACTTATGGATTAATATATACTATACATTATATGTTAATATAATAGAAATAAACGTAAACGGGAGAATTAATAATTGTTATTACAACTTGTTTGTTACGTTAACGTCAAATTGGGCTTTAGCCCATTACGTAAAGCTAATTAAATTAGGTTATATGTGTGTTAATATATATATGATTAACGTAGTGATGTTAATAATACATATACACTGCAATATACGGCTACCTCCAAAAACCTTAAGTCTAAAGAATAAGTGAATTGTTAGTTTGAGTTTGAGATTTGATCTCTACGGCATTAGCATCCCGTTCCGATCCAGTTTGTGTGCGTATAGATACCGGTAGAGGCACGACGTTTGAAGTGCTCCATAACCTCGGTTTGTTTTACCCTTTATTCCGCTGTAAAATATCCAGGTATTTTCTGAAACCCTAAACCTAGATTTATTTCAGTATTTGCATGAGATGTTGGCATATGAATTCATAAATTAATTTATAAATCTTTTATAATGGGTATGAATTCCTACAGCGATCAACTTCCAGAAAGGAGGAAAACGCGGCAAAAAACTCGGGCCCCCCGGCCCTCTACGTTGGTCTTAGCCTGCTCAACGGCCCTCCTCAACCTTAAATTCTAGAAGCCGAGATAGTAGTATATCATACTTATCCCTTATCTCCTCAAAAGCAGAAATAATTGCAGACTGACTACTGATGAACCTCTTAATAGCCCTTTTCAAGCTCACATGCGGTCGGGTAGTCGACGAGCCAGGTTCATTTGATGGACAGATGCGATCGTTCAAGCCTCTAGAGATCTCATTCTCTCCTAACGAGCCCTCACGCTCCACTTGGAGAACTAAAACTTATCGTTCGAAAATTATAGAAGGAGTTTTTCTAAACAAGACAAAGGAAAATTTTTTCTATATTTCTTTTCTCTCTTTTGCGTAAACAAAACCTAGGCAGAAGAAAGCGAAGCAACCGATTTCTTTAAAATGCTACCATGCGGATACTCCTCGAAAAGAAAGCGAAGAATTGGAAAGGTTATTTTCCCAATTTTATTAACATAAATAGGGATGAATTAAGCCTGAATGACTTACATGACGCTGTCAATTAGAATCATTATCCTGAGAATCGAAGAAGATAATGATACACAATGGAAACAATTTGACAAGATAATTAACATAAAACCCGCGTCCAACCACTTAAGTTCATCGAGCTCTTAGTTCGAGGGACTTGGGGGGGCTATAGGTTGGTGTCGGATCTCGCATCCCTAGTACGAATCCAGGAGATCACTTCGGGGAATAGTACGCCTCATCATACAAAGTAATCTCCGCATAAGTCACTACCTAATCACTTCGACGATGAGGGAAAAAAAAAGTCAGACTTCATCCAACATGTTGAGGCTAGACGAATAAACGTTAGGCACAGCACTTCGAGAACAGACTTGAAGCAAGGGATTAAAGAGAAGTCGAGGAATAAAGACTTAAGGTGCAAAGTCATAAAGAATCAAATAAGACATTTAACTTATGGTTGTTGCTTATTTTTTTCTTTAAGGTTGTAACCGATGTATCTAGGGGCAATTATTCACTTTTACGACACAAATATAAGTGTCAATCATTGTATAAACAACCCCCTAACTCATTGGGAGAAGGAGACACTTTTTTGGCACAACGATTCGTCTCTTTTTACAAAATCATTCACCATCTTACTTAGAGAAAAACACTTGTTTATCGCTTCTTTCTTTACTTAGATTTCTTCTGGTCACTTTCCCTTTAGCTGAACAGATAGAAACCCTCTGTTAAAACAAATAAAAGTGTGGGAGATTTCTAGCACCCACATCTGGTATCCTCTTCTGCCCCGACTAAGTCTTCTCAGGCTTTGGCTGAGATATCTTAAAGAGCTTATGTTGCTCTGTGATCCCTCTCTCCTGAATAACAATCTTTTCAACCAAATCGATTAGGCTGATGTAGTCTCGCACGGCACATCGAGTTTAATATTCATTCACAGACCATCCAAAAATCTCTTGATCAAGTCCTCATCGTCTATGAATCCACCAAGAAATCTGCACAGATGACTGAACTCACGCTTGTACTCTCTGACAGTCGTAGTTCCCTAAGATAGGTGTTCAAAAAGATTGACATTCGCATTTCTAGCCTCACGAGGTAAGAACTTTGTATTGAATTCCCTCTGAAAATGCTCATAACTTAGCACATACCAACCACAACTACTCTCAATAACTCCATCCCACCAATGTAGAGTGTCATCTCTGAGATACTGTATATTTAAATCCAATGGGAACTCCTCTGAACATGTCACACAATCTAGATTCCAATCCAGCATTCTCCTGCAACTGTCTGCTACTGCAACACGAGCAGCCTCCTGTCCAGCTATCCGAGCAGCCTCCTACACAGCCACCCAAGCAGCCTTCTAAGCAATCTACCTAACTGCTTCCTGATCCATCTGCTTAACATGGACATGCTGATCAACCTCAATCCGACTAACTTCAGCTGGTGCATATTGAATATTGGCATGATTATGTACTATGGCGTCGCGACCACGGGTACCTTTTCTTGGTGCCATCTGAGAAAGGTAAACAAATGGATTAGACGCCTGCAGAAAGCGAAAGGTAACGATCAATAGATTGATTGAAAGGGTGCTATATATTTTTTGAAATAGTACCCGAGTCCCATAAAACTTTGAAACACTTGAAAACTGTTAAAACCCGTATTTCTAACTACTACTAGCCTCCCGGGCCAGCACCAGGATGGCAAACCTGCTCTGATACCAAAATATAACACTCGTTTCATCCTCACCCGAGAATAGCATGCCAGGAATCCAAACTTCAACCTCAAGAAACCTTAAACAAATTAACTTACTCTTTATTAAATAATAACCAATAAATCCAACCACTCCAGTAACCGAAATAAACCGAATAAAATCATAAATCAAATATTTAAAATAAAAATACAAAAAGTCTTGAAAATATCCCAAAGCACCTGATACATTGAGCATCCATCTACTCGTCAAATCTCACCTGAAAATGATAAAGAAGAGGGTGAGTAACGGGATAGTCACTCAGTGAGTTTATGATGTTATAACGCACAAAACATAATTTCAGTTATAATACTCCAAACACAGAAAAAAAAATGAACATGAAAAACCATGGCATCTAAAGCACCTAATCAAAACAATCAATTGGCTTTACATGATGAATAAGTGATTGCCTACACCCTCTACGAGAATTCACCAGATGGAATCATGTCCAAATCCACCGAACGGAGACGCTTTATCAATCTTAATTCTTAAGACACCGGGCAGCAGATCGACTCAGGTTGTCCGTACCCTATCACACAATCGTTAGAAGTCGTAACTATATAACTCTTGCATGTACTCGCTAGTACAAAACGCCTGTGTGCACTAACACATTACTCATGTATGTATCCCCTGCAACTCTCTAATGTCTTGCATGCCTATCTATTTAATATAAAATATATGTATATAAATAAATATATGACAAATATTAACATTTTAATGTACACAATCGCTTGAGTTGAATGATCTATATTTGTATCTCCAAGTTACAAACAATACTACGTAGACTCAATCAAAGAAACAAATCACGTTTAGTATTAAATTCCATCTAAGAAGTTTTAGACGAAAGTACAGTTCTTGTTGCGGAAAAAACTCACCTTAGTCAA
The DNA here is from genome assembly GCA_900406495.1 of Sisymbrium altissimum. Taxonomy (NCBI): domain Eukaryota; kingdom Viridiplantae; phylum Streptophyta; class Magnoliopsida; order Brassicales; family Brassicaceae; genus Sisymbrium; species Sisymbrium altissimum. Next base: position 6,981 of record OVBI01003184.1, read on the forward strand.
AATGGATGATAACTACGGCTTCTGAACTCCAATTGCTCAAATGGCACTAAATCTGAAACCGGGACGAATAATCAAGTGAGAGCGGCTTTTGAACGAAGAAAAAAAGAATATTCGGTCAACTGGTAAAATTCAATGGTCAACGGTCAAACTAGGCAAGCCGGACCCAACCAGGACCTGACCTGACCCAAAAACGCGACCTGACCCAAAAATGCGACCTGACCCAGTTATCCAAATAGGATCCAAACATTACCCGACAACCCAACTGGGTCAACCCAGTGAGTCACTCAATCAACTCGCTTGAGTAATCGAGTCAAATCGGCGAAGGTGACTTACCGGAGACGGCGATGGTCAATGACAGCGGCGATGGTCAACGATGGATCTTCTGGTGGAGCGTGCGGACGCGTCAGGTATCCAAAATTTGGGGGTTTCTCAGTGCTATTGATTTCTTCTTCGATCTATCAAGTAAAAGGTTTTATTTCTCGGTCTGAAGGTTATTTGATTTCCGATGTTTTTGGAGATAATTTGAATATGATTTTTTTTTCTTTAGAATTTTAGTTTTTTTACTATTTCAACAATGAGTTAATATCTTGTTACACTGGCCTTAGTTTATTAGTGTTTTATGAAAGATTCACGAAAGATTTTTAAGGCCTTACTGAAACTTCATCTCAAAATTCAAATTTTCAATTGTTTAAGTCTCACTTGTTGGTTTATGTCTCACTTGTTGGTTTTTTAGGAAATCTTTTTTTGTATTTATGAAGGATTTACTGAAATCTCATCACAAGATTTAAATTTTCGATTGTTTAAGTCTTTCACTTATTTGTTTAGGCCTCACTTAGTGGTTTTTAAGGAAAACTTTGTTGATATGTAGGAAAGCTTTAACAAGATAAAAAAAACTTTCGATTGTTTAAGTTTCTCACTTGTTTGTTTAGATTTCACTTGTTGGTTTTTTAAGAAACCTTTGTTAGTATTTAGGAACACTTACTGAAATCTATCATAAAATTCAAACTTTTGATTGTTTAAGTTTTTCACTTGTTTGTTTAGGTATCACGTGTTGGTTTTTTAAGAAAACTTTATTGGTATTTAGGAAGGTCTTAACAAGATAAAAAAAAAAGTATTGTTTAAGTCTCTCACTTATTTGTTTAGATCTTCTTTGTTAGTTTTTTAGGAAACTTTTGTTGGTATTTAGGAAGACCTTACTGAAATTCATTAGAAAAATCAAACTTGGATTATTTATGTCTTACTTGTTGGTTTTTTAATAAAACCTTTAGAAATCCTATGTTTGTATTTAGGAATGCGTTACTAAAATCGTATTTTAGAAAGAGTTTAAGTTGGTATTGTTTGTATTTAGGAAGCCCTTACTGAAACTGGTTACTTCACCTTTTGTGATGTTTTCAGGTACGCAAAAGTGATTCTTTTCCAGGAACGATTAAAATCCCACCTTTGAAATTCAAGATTTTGAGAGCAGTCATCACAAACAGTTGTTGTAAATCAGAGTGGAAGTTACACTCTCGATGACGCTTGAGAATCTTCAAATTCCATCACTCTTGTATTGTTATATGTGTAACACGTCGTATGGTTTTCTTATGACCATATGAGCAAATCATTATTATTGTAAATTATGGATATATATGATAAAAACTTATATGATTCCAGAAAACAATAACATAGATTTAGAAAGATTTTCCTAAATATGTTTTTGAGTCATTTTAGTAATTTTGAGTCATTTTAGCAAATTTTGAATCTTCTTTTGTGGTGTTTTATGTTTTGAGGAAATAATAACTCAGATTTAGAAAAAAAAATTTTAAATGATTACATATTCAAGAGTTAGTATGTTTGAAAGAGTTGGTACATATCATTAAGAAACTATTCAAAAACAATAAGTTCATATAAATTCATAAGTGATAATCAAGATTAAATCCAAATAAATAAAGTTAATAATCTGTGTTTAGAAAGGACTTCCTAAAGTCTTAAAATCATTCTTAAATCCATCATAAATTCTTAAAATAAAATAAAATTCAATAAATAAAGATAATAAGCTGTTTAACATTTTGTGTTTATTGTAAATTCCTTCATCACTCTTGTGTAGTTATATGTGTAACAAGTTGTATGGTTTTCTTATGACCATATGAGAAAATCATTATTATTATAAATTATGGATATATATAATAAAACAGTTTTTTATGATTTCAGGAAATAATAATATAGATTTAAAAAAGTATTTAAAATATATGTCTGAGTCATTTTAGTAAACTTTGAGTCATACTATTGCTAGGTCAAAAGCACATTTTAGTTAACTTTGAGTCATACTATTGCTAGGTCAAAAGCCCGCGGTACGCTGCGGGCACTTTTTAAATAATGTAATCTGTAAACAATAGACAATGTTTTAGGCAGGCCAAAATAATTGAGGTTCAATCGTTTAAGAATGATAAAATTGTTGACCTTGGTTCATAAAGCTAAATGTGGGAACCAAAAATTGATGATTAATTGCTACAAATAGCATTTTAAAAACTTATTTGTTGTAAACTTGTGTAAAGTATATATATGATGGTTCACATTTGTCACACTTCAGCTTCATATGCTACACATCTATCATGACAACTGGACTTCCATTTTGCTGATACCAAATGTTGGGAAAGCAGATCTAACCTCGGAGAATGCAACTTTTATATGATAATATTAAGCGGAATCATGCCAGAAGCATCCTTGACGTTGATGTCAATCGATTTAAAAGATAAGAGCATCTCAACAAACTGCAGAGGAACATTCCCAAAGATTGTCACGTGAAAAGTCGTGTATCCCTTGTGTTCATATAGTTCACGACATCACGAGAGGAATTCCAGGCAGTGGTGTGGTAAGGCGGATGTGGTAAGACGGTTCATGAGTTCCGTGTGTTTATCAAGCATGTCGAATGCTGAAGTCTGGGAAACGGAGATTCTAGCGTGAAGGAAAGTGCCACTGGTGTTGTATCTGGCTGATAACAGAGATGGAGAGGCTGAGATCATAGTTTCCAAGAGATCTTAGTTTCCACGAGATCAAACTGGCCACGGTAGGCTGCCACGCAAAGCCCTTGTTCCTTCATTGTGTATGTCGTCCATTATTAAACCATATGAAGCCATCAGCCCTTTAACCATCTGCATCATCACAAAAGATCCAAATGCTGATCTCATTATTCATGATATATAGAAAATCAGCTATAGATAGGTGTAGTTATCGATAGTTACCTGGATTTTTTAATTTTCATTGTGGAGTCTTGTTTGTTTAAACTCGGTAGCTCAGAGGTCTTTCTTTACTTCCTACAAGTTAAGTACGAAGGCCAATACATCTTCAGAGCAATCACTTAAAAGTTATCACTTAGAAGTTCGTTGCGAACTACAAAAACAAATCTGCCTCCTCAAAAACCATAGTGGTCCACTATGTTCTTCATCTCCCTTTTGTAAGCTATCATCTCTCGGATTTGCTGATCAAAACTGTTTCCGGTTTTCATATACCCTCATGAAGGTTAATGGTTTCCAAACTCCAAGTCTATAAATATCACCAATTGTTGAAGGTTAGGAACTTAACAATCATCTTGATTGTAATCATCATTTGGAACAAAGAAAAAACAATCCGATTCATTTTCCTTAGAAAAATAATTGTTTATGATCTTTTTTTATAGTGACTAACCTGATCGTAAACCAACAATAGCATAATGCATGAAATCATGAGAGGTAGGAGAACAAACTCCTTAGTATTTAGAAAACATCACTAAATTTGAAAAAGAAAAGGCCTTTGAACATAGCCCTTTGTTTGTAATATTAATTCACTTGTTTTGAGTTATCATATTTACTTCACACTTCATCATATAAAATTATCTTATACCAGCAAGCATACAGAATCATCACACAAATCCATTCCTAGACTAAGCATCAACCTAATTTCTGTTTGCTAAAAAATAAAGAGACATTAGTTTTTGCAACTTTGGATTAGTCTATCAACATCAATGCATTTCTAACCCAAGACCCAGAAGTTTTACAACGTAATTAATTTAATTCATTCAAAGACCTAAAGTTCTAACAAGATTCATTTCAAAAATAACATAGTAAAGAGAAATCAAAGCGCAAAATGTAATTAATTACCCTTTAAGGAAGAGACCTTAGTATCAAACTTGCCACCTTTTGCTCGATGCCGTCATCATCATCACGATCCTCCCTGCAATCTAATAACTCATTGGTGCCACGAAGCTTGAAATTTTGGATTCTAGATTATTGAAGCGAAATCAATAAGCATACTATTAGTGATTAATAATGCCAAACCTGGGGATTTACATCCTTATATGAAAATGGCAATACACAGAAAAAAGATCGATGGAGACAGCAAAGCCCAAGTGCCGTCTGCCTTAGAGATCGATTTGGGAACCGGTGAAGATTCAATTACAAAGCAAGAAAGATTTGGAACCGGAGTCAGAGCCGGTATCATCATCACCTATGAATATTCAATCACAAAGCAAGAGAGAGAAATGGTTAGAGAAGAATAAAATCCATCAATCGACGATATTGCGATGCGTTCGGGAGATAGAAAGTGGATCTCGTGTGCGAGGATGTGAAGTATCGTAAACTAATACCATGGCCATATCACGTGTAGAGAGAGCCCCAGCTCCGCCTCGTGCTTCCGATTGGTTGATTCCTATTTTTCAAGTTAAATCTTCGTCACTTTTGCCTTTGGTTTATGCCGAACTCCGATTTAGGTTCCGGTGAAGCTTTACTGAGAGAGAAGATGAACCTTTCATAGTAATCGAATTGAATCTGATTTAGGTTCTTCTAGACGAAGCGTTTTTTTGTCCAAAGAGACGAAGCGTTAAAAAACACATTTAGAAAATAAAAAAGAACGTGTGCAAATAAAATGTTATGATTGGCTACGAAAGTTTTTTCATTTATTTACATGGTAAGCCTAGAGTAAGTTTCAAATCCTAAGAGTCATCTCATGGAGATGCACTTGCTTAAAAAACACATTTAGAAGATAAAAAAGGACGTGTGCAAAGGAAATGTTATGATTGGCTACGAAAGTTTTTTCATTTATTGACATGGTAAGTCTATCGTGAGTTTCAAATCCTATGTGTCATCTCCTAGGGATGTACTTACTTTATTATTGTGTTGATTACTAGAGGTTGCGTTCGCGTCCTGCGCGGACGGATGTTCGGATTCAGTCGGGCTTCTCATTGTTTCTCGGCCATTATGGGTTTGGATAACTGATTCGTCATGAGCTATACGTTATTGTTGGACCATTGTTGGGCTGATATAGTTTGTCTGCACGCGGACGTTCGGACTTAGTCGAACTTCTCACGGATTCTCAGCCATGATGAGTTTGGATAATGAGTTCGTCACGGGCTGGATATTGTTGTTGGACCATTGTTGGGCCGGTATAGTGGGTTTATATGGCCGTTGTTGTTGGACCTTTGTTGGGCATCCCACATCCTTTACTATTGTATGTTCATCGTTTAATTGCAGTTTATTTAGGTTTTTATGTTGGTGTTAAATGGTATGAAAATACGTTTAAGAAGTATAATGTGTAGTTAAATTATGTTTTGTAAGATACATGATACCTTGAATGGCGGTTTATATTTGTTATTGAATTCTGGTTTAGTTGCGATTCATTGGACGTTTGACTATCCGGTTTTCTTCATACTCATTATTAGCATTTTGAATTAATGCCCTGATATGACTGCCAATCAATCGATAGTTCTAACAGGCATCATTACGAAAGGTTGCTTCTGATAAACAACTTGTTCTTTTTATAAGTTGCCTTTCTCTTTATTTGAGAAACCTTCTTTCTTTCCATTTGTGACGTTCTCTCTTACCAAACCGACTTCAAAAACATGGTGAAGTATGATATGTTGAGTGAAATTAACCCCAGAAAAGTTGGTTGGAAGGTCCGTGTGAAGGTCTTCAAAATGTGGAATATAAATTACTTGGTGGGGGAATCTATCGAAATGATTGTCTGTGATGAGAATGTAAGCTTGAAGTTCATCTTTTGCATATTATTGTTTTGTGTTGTTCATAGTTATATGAGAAATAAGTTCGTGATTTTGATAAAATTTCAGGGGACTCGCTTCCAAGCAACTATCTTCCCCAAAGATTTTCATCAATTTTATGGAAGAATTAGTGAGGGAGAGTGGAAGGTCTTCAAGAAGTTTCGTGTCACTGAAGACTCTACCTTCGGCCCGAAATGTTGCCCGTATGCTCTGAGGATCGTGTTCTTACCGTTCACGAAAGTACAGTCAAGTACTGTGGTGTCGGACAGTGTTTGGCTTCAACCTACTCGTTTCTTTGACATCATCGACCGAGCATACGCTTCANTTTTGACATCATCGACCGAACATACGCTTCAGACTATCTTTTAGGTCGGATTTTTCTTTACGATTTCGTTTATTCTTTATGAATTTCCATATAGAGGTATATTAGTTATGAATATATATGCATTTCGTAGATGTTGTCGGTGTGATACATAAGGTTGGTCCTCTCCGTCAGATTCCAATGAGGAATGGAAAGGGTGTGTACTACACACTGCGTTTTGAATTGATCAACCCGGAGTAAGTTCTGTTTTCTCGTGCATGTTGAAGTCGTGATGGTTGTGCAATAGATCTGGTAACTGATATGCTTGTTTCATTTTTTAGAAGGGACGTTATCATTCTTTGTGTTGTGCGTGAATCCATGGCAACTGAGTTGCATTGGAAGATCATCGGAAGTGGTAAAGAGCACAATGTTTGTGCTCTGCGCTTTTGCCTTGCTACTGAAGGATACGGTAACGTTTGCAGTTTTGATATGTTAGGAGTAAATTGTGTTGCTGTCTTATTGAATGGCTCATATGTTTTTTGAGTAGGGCCCGACAAAAACTCCATTGTGCTTTCTACTTCGGGCCTTTCAGAGTATTATCTGAACCCTGAAGATCCAGTCGCCGAAGAAGTGTTGAGCAAGTAAGACATTGTGAACATAATTGTCTGCTTAAACGATTGGAAACATTCCTTTAATGAATTTCCTTGGAACTTTTATAGTAAACGGA